>CAUYSK010066268.1:0-18651 GCA_963575035.1 Avahi laniger
AAAAAAAAAAAAAAGAATTGTCTTCCAATAATATCCACCCCTTGTTTCTATACTCTCTTGACTTCTGGAAAACTTTCCCAGGAGGATGCCACTCTGTTGGTCACTGATTAATCTGACTACCTGAGGCTGGGACCAAATCCATTCAATTTGTCACATACAGCATTAATAAGGATACTGTAAACAAGACTCCAAGGAGCAGGATAAGGCCAACCTACAGCATTAATAACCATGCTTCCCAGAGTTCCAGACCCAATCAACTGAAGAAATCCCACAAACCATCAGGATCTACTTTGGCTGCCTCCTAGGTATTATTTCTGTATTTATTTTTCTACTTGGCCCAACGTATTAATCCAAGTCCAGCAAGATGTATTAGCATTTGCACATGCTTTGCCATGGTCTGCAAGGAGGAAATCTACAACAATTTTATCAATCATAACAACCCTGAGCAGTGAGTTGAGGCTGATTTGAATGCCTTCCAGAGACAATGTGATGTCATCGATCATTTCAGCTAAGTTTTGTTTCATTTCTTCAAATTGGATGGTTCACATTGTAGGAATAATTAACACAGGGTACACACAAATAGTAAATCAGTTAAAAAAAAGGTGTATACAAAGAAAACAAAACAATGTGATTAAATTCTAACTGGATATTGTTGCCTAGCAAGGGTCCTGTCTCTCTTTTGCTGAAAAGGTATCAGAAAGGTGTTACAGGGTGCTGAGACCCTGAGATCTGCTCCTTCATGTAACCAACAGACTGAAAGAGCACTGAAACATTTCTCATTATGTTCACTCTACTGACGGCTGCAAAGTGAGACATGTTGCGGCTTGCTGATGGATAAACCCTTGCAGCCAAAATCCACGGCTGGGGAAGCCAGAGCTGTGCATAACAGAAATCACACTTAAGACCAAGGTAGATTAGCTGTAAATGATCATGCCAGCTACCATGCAAAATTTAAAAGTAGAGCTACATAGATTTGGGTGTAGACTGGCAGGAAGGAGATCGGAAAGGAAGAGCCGCTGTCTGCTACACTATCCAGATCTCCCAACCAGAGAACACCTGGAATGTGCGCCAGGGGCCCTGGCTGAAATAAGGCACAGTTCTTGGCTCATAGGAACCTGGTCAGAACCAAGCCTTATAAATCAAGGTTTGGGGTCCAAATGTCTCCCACTGAGTTGGTCTAAATCAGGAGCAAGGGACTTATAAAGACAGGAGGCCAGTGCGGGAGAGGAAAGGGATGCAGAAAAATATTCCAAAGATCAGACCTTGTCCCAACAGCAGAGAGAAGGAAACCTAGAAAGAGATGCTGAGGGTGGACCCCAAAAGTGGTCCACAAAAGTCACCAAAGAACTTAGTTGCTACATCCACTGATCAGTATAATTAAGTCTCAGTCTTTTTATTACTCAGCTAGTCAGCACCATTTGACACATCTCCCTGACCTTCAACCACTGGGGGGCCCGACGGCTCAGTCCTCGGACAGCTTCTTCCTTTAGGCTCACTGTTTTGGTGACCACAACATCTCAGGTCTTTAAATACACTCATGTACCAAGATTCCCATATTTACATCTAAAGTCTTTCTCCTCTGACTGTTGGACTTGGATAGCCAACCATCCCCTTGACAAATCCACTTGATAACTGATCGGCACATCCAACATATCCCACATTGAGCTTCTAAGGCTTTCTTCCAGATCTGTTCTATCTACTGCTTCCCATTTCAGCGTGTAGCAACTCCCTTCTTCCAGCTAAAATCCTGAACCATCCTTGACTGCTCTCTCCCTCTCTCATATGCCACACCCAGTCCACAAACACATCTTTTTGACACTATCTTCAAAATATCTCCATCACGGGACCACTTCTTTCCACCTGCGCTGTTTCTCTGGCCTCATCTCCATCATTCTTCCCCTCACTCAGCCAGAATGGCCTCCTTGCTGGTCCTTGAGGAAGCCAAACCTCAGGACCTTCGAACTTGCCATTCCCTCTCCCTCTTATGACCTTTTCCCAGCAGCCACATGGCTTAGTCCTGCGGTCCCCAACCCCCGGGCTGCAGCCCATTAAGAACAGCCCCCGGGCTGCAGCCCATTAAGCACATGACCGCCTGGGCTCTGCCCACCCCCATCCCCAGTCTGTGGAAAAACTGTTTTCCATGAAACCGGTCCATGATGCCAAAAAGGTTGGGGACTGCTGGCTTAGTCCCTCGATTCCTGAGGTCTTTGCTCAAATGCCAGTTCCTCAGAGGAGCCTTCCCTGACCACTCCACCTGGCACTCTTTTTTCCCCTTCCCTTCTTTATTTTTCCCTAGAGCATCTGTCACCAACTGGCACACTCTCTATGTACTCTTTGGCTCCCATACTGCAATGTAAACTCTTTGAGGGCAGATATCCATCTGTTCTATTTACTATATGACAATGACATAGAGGAAGGACTGAGCTCAATGGATAGTTACTGAATACATGAGTATCACAGCTGTGAATCACATGGTTTAGACCCCTCCTCCCCATCCGATCCAAGGCTCAGGGGAGTACATGAATTGCCCAAGCTCACACAGCCAGGCAGCAACAGAAGCAAGACTTAGGACTCTTAGCTCTCTAATAACACCAAGGCAGCACTTTTAAATTCTGATTTCTTCAAATCATACAACAGCTAGGGATTTGGAGGCTCTATGTTTTATTGCAATTTAAGATTTCTTGTCTTTGAGGCTAAGAATCCCATAATAATTTTGGAAAGCTAAACCCACCCACTTGGACTAAGAGTTGTTGGGGCTCAGAAAACAAATCCCAAAATGAGGGGCTCAGAAACAAAAGTTTTTCTCTGGCCTTCTCTTGCTCTCCCATCTGTCAGTCCCATTCTCCACGGAGGCTAGCCATAGAAAGCAGAACCCCTCTTCCCCAAGGCAGGTCATAGAAACCAGCACCCTTTTTTTTCAAAAGCCAGCCATAAACACTAAAATTATTCTGTAAAAACTTGCCTTAAAGAAATGATCTGATCTAGCTTGTTTGACTGTAGGTCATAAGACCCCCATTCCAGAGAAGATCCTGCCCCACACCAGAAGGAAGGAATGCAGCTCAGAGAGGCCAAGAAGAGTCTAGACAGGCCTTGCTGGGTTTCCACACTGGGTTTTGTCCAATCATATTTTCACATGGCTGTCCATACTTTATTGAACCTAAGCATAAAAATGAACAACTTCCCCTGTATCTTTGGGTCTAAATTCTGAAGGCTCCTGTGCATACATTTAAAAAATTTTTTTTATCATTTTTGGCATCCCCAGCTGTGTGAACATGTATACATATTAAATAAATAAATTTACTGTATGCCTTTTCTCCTATTAGTCAATCTGCCTTGACTTTTCAGTAAACCTTTAGGGGGCCAAGGGATTTGGTCCCTACAGAGTCTTTAATGTACACCTGAGTACATGGGCAGCTCCTGATTCAGAAAATTCTAGAAGGGTACTATAGGCATTTGAAGGTTATGATCTTTTAGTTGATTAAGTCCTGTCTCTTGCTGTCTGTGGCTGAATGGTACAGTAGCTATCTTTTCTGATAAAGGACACAGTTTGATTTTGGTCTAATCAGGAAGCCAAAGGCCAACTTCCCAGTCCCCAAGTTTGCTGGGCAGTGCTGGGTGGAACCTGCGTGGTTTCCAGAATTGTCTCCTTCCTTTCCAAACCCTCTGGTGCCATCGTTCATATTAACACGGTCTCCTTCCAGTCTAAGCTGATAAACACTGATCCAAGAAAGCACAAAACATTAGAAAAGATGGTTAAATTCACTTTCCAAAAATCTAATCAGAGAAGCCCGGGGCCTGACACGAGCGGGCAGCCCTGTGCCCAGCCCCACCACGTTAAGCGCCGGGACGCGGTTTGCCCCCCGCTTTGGCCTTGCACCTCCCACCTCGTCTGGCAAGATGCCCCGAACCCCCGAGCACGTGCGACCACCGGGCCACTGCAGGTGTCGAGCGGAACGGTCGTTCCTACCCTGCCAACCCTTCGTTCTCTTTGCGCCCCGCAGACGCCTGGTTACAAAGGGCTTTCCCGGCTCCCCGTCGCTGGAGCCTTAGCTTCCTAGATGGCGAGCGGGGGTCTCGCCCCGGGACCAGCAGGCTGGAGGTGGGGAGCAGAAGCAGGTGCCGCGAGCCGCGGTTTCCTCACCTGCGAGGGAAGGTGGGGGCTCCCCAGGGCCGCCCCCTCCCGGGCACCCCGCCCCCTCCTCCCGGACCTACTTCCCCGAGCCGCTCACGCCCATCACCAGCAGCGCGCCCGGCGCCGCCATGGCCCAGCGCGGCTCCTTCCCGTCGCCTTCCGGGCCCGCCGGCCCGGCCTTCCCGGAGGGCGGAGCCGCCCCGCCCGGCCCCAGCCCTGCGCCCTCCCCGCCTCCCCGCGGCCCCTGAGCTCCGCCCGGAAGTGCAGCGCGCGCCGGGCCTGGCTGCAGGGGGCGCCCCGGCCCCCAGCCTGCCGGCTCCTTCTCCCGGCCTCTCGGCTGCAGGGAGCCTCCCCTCGCCCTGGCAGGCCGGACCCTCCTCCACCCAGGGAAACAGCATTCATTCATTCCTTTACTTATAAAATATGTTCTTGTAAAAAGCGTGAACAGAAAGTAAAATCACACTTTCAAATACCAGGCAGCAATAAGCAGCTCTTCCTAAAACGACCTCCTGCTCCCGTGTAGGTAGACAGGTATGAATATTTTATGAAATTGGGATCGGGCTGTACAGTGTTCTATAACCTATTTGTCGCAGTAGTATGCGGGGGACATCTTTTGGTGTCAAATCCAGGGAAGACCATCTGTACGGTGGCATACTGGCTGCATGGCTCTGCTATTTAATCCCTTTCTGCTTAGGGACATTTCTTAAGAGGAAGGAACACTCCTTTAAAGTGCCCATTTGCTTTAAAACAATGTGTTTATTATGGGTCATTTAAAGTATTTGATTAAAAGCACTTCTAACGACATTTTTCATCACCTCCTTTGGTCTTTTGTTAACCAACTTTGTATTACTCTGTGTCCTAGAAAACAATAAAAGTGACATAAAAGCATTCATCTAATGAATATTTCAGTTGCCCCTTTACTGACTTTGTTTTTCATATTTAGCCTGAGTAGGTGAGATTTCGATCTGGATAGGGGTACAGATGAAGAAATTGAAGCCCAGAGAGACAAGTCTTAACAGTTTAGTTAAATAGACATTTCTTAAATAGACATTTTTTGAACAGCTACCATTCACAGGTTGGTATAATATTAACATTCATCAAAAGGTCAAATATTACCCTCTAGGCACTCCCAGGGTGATAAGAGGAATAGATGTACAGGCAAATGCTGTAACTTGTGCCTGTTTTACCAGCTCTGTACAAAAAAAGTTCATATTTCTTTCAATGTTCAAATCAGAATGATTAACAGAAAGTCTGATTCTTCTCCCTGGGTTTCCCTCCCAAGATATGTCCAAGGATTTCAAATTCGCCGTAGTTGTCAGGCTGGTGGCAAGAAACAGCACACTCAAGTTGGGTCACTTGAACAGGATTTAACAAAGGGACTATTCACAGAGAGGTGGGTAGGGTGGTCAGAAGCAGCAACAAGGGGCAATGTCCTGGTCTTAGTAACTGAGGGGAGGTGTTTTCACCTTTTACTTATAAAGGGGTGATGAGAGGGAGACTTTATGGGAAGGGAGAAGAGGAGAGAGAGAGAGAGAGTACACTGCATGGAGAGAGGTGTCTCTGACTGTCGCCTTAGGAAGAGAGACAGATATCCCTCATTGACCCAACAGAGAGGGAATCAGGAAGAAAAATAACCTCCCCTCCCCTGCCCTCCCCTTGCCCTCTGATCTTATGCTAGTGACCAAACCCCACTTGCCAAACCCAATTGGAACACAGAGAGCTAGGGAGTTGAAGTGGCCTATGCATGCCAATTTCCCAGGGAACGGAACAGGGAAGAGAAGGGTGGAAAGTATATTTAGAGAAGCAAATGAAAGATACCCAACACTTTTGCTTACCAGTTAGTGAAGTCCTCCTGTTCTTCCTTCCAGGAGATCAGAACTCAGGAAGTGCCCCTAAAAGCTGAATTCCATATTTTTTGGTTTCCAGAGAGTGCTACCTGCTGGTCTTGGAAGTCCCAGTGCTTCCTGACTGTCACTAATGGACAACCTGAGGCTAGGCATGGTCTGATATTAGGTCCTCTCTGTCTGCTGCGAGAACTGTGGTGCTAAGGCACATGGTGCCCTGGGAATCCCAAGAGTCCCTGGTAAGGCACAGCTTCCTGTATGTGTTACTGTAGTGACTCAAGTCCAAATTACTGCCCCCCCCCATTCGGGACAGCCTGCAATGTAAGCCTTGCCCAGTAATGGTGGCTGTGGCAAGGGCCTGTATGAAGTTGCGCACTTCACAGGGGTTAAATGGGGGCCAGTGGTGAACACTTGCTCTTAATGCACACAGGTGCTTCCCTGGGAAGCAAATCAGCACAAAGATGGCTGAGTAGGGGCAGATGTTCACCTAAAAGAAGCTTCATAGATCTGACATGTTTCATTGAGAAGAAGTTGGGTCTGCACCTCTTCCCTTCCAGGAGACTCCTTGTTCCCAGTTTAACTCTAAGAATTCAAATAGATTCATGGGAAAACTCCACAGGTCTTAGCCAAGCTCCAAGTAACCTGGTACACTTTCTTCTGGAAATAATGGCTATATACTGGCTTCACATCTTTATATCTAAAAAGAGCCACTTGAAAGGCTCAGAACAAAGTTTGCACAAAGGCAAAATGACATCTGTTATCTTAATAAAGAAAAAGCATTTGACAAAATTCAATATCCTTTTGTGAACAAAATACTCAACAAAGTAGGAATACAAAATTCTCAATCTGAGAATTCTCAATCTGAGATACAAAGAGTATCTATGAAACTCCCAGCTAACATTATACTTAGTAATGAAACACTGAACGCTTCTCTCTATGATCAGGAACAAGCAAGGAATGTCTACTCCCACCACTTCTATTCGACATTCTGCTGGAGGTTCTAGTCAGGGCAATTGGTTGATGAAAAGAAATAAAAGGCATCCAGATTGCAAAGGAATACATAAAACTCTCTCTATTTCCAGATGATATGATCTCACATATTGAAAACCTAAGGAATCCACAATAAACTTATTAAAGCTAATAAATAAGTTCTGCAAAGTGGCAGACTACAAGATCAATATACAAAATGAATTGTAGTTCTAAACAATCTGAAAATGAAATTAAGAAAAAATTCCATTTATAATAGCATCAAAAAATAGAAAGAAATTTAATAAAAGAAGTAGAAGATTTGTATTATGAAAACTATAAAACAAAAGAAATTAAAGAAGGCCGAAATAAATAGACATCATATTTTCATGGTTTGGAAGACTTAAAATTTTTGAGATGGCAACACTCCCTAAATTGTTCTACAGATTCAGTGCAATCCCCATCAAAACCCCAGCTGACTCCTTTGCAGAAATTGACAAGCTGATCCTAAAGTTCATATGGACATTTGAAGGATATAGAAAAATCTTGAAAAAGAGCAAAGTTGGAGGATTGACATTTCCCAATTTCAAAACTTAACTATACCTACATACTCATAAAGACAGTGTAGTACTGGCATAAGGATAGACATAGAAACCAGTGGAATAGAACTGAGAGTCCAGAAATAAACTCATACTTTTGTATGGAAAATTGATTTTCAACAAGGGTGCCAAGACAAGTCAATGTGCAAAGAATAGTATTTTCAACAAATGGTGCTGGAACAACTGGATATCCACATGTATAAGAATAAAGTTGACTCCTATTTGACATATATACATACAAAAAATGACTCAAAATGGATCAAAAATCTAAATATAACAGCTGAAATTAAAACAGTATTAAAAGAAAACATAAGCATAAATTTTTGTGAATATAGAATAGGCATTAGTTTCTTAGATATGACAGAAGAGCATAATCAATAAAAGAAAAAATAAATAAACTTGACTTTATCAAAATTAAAAACCTTTATGCTGCAAAGGGCACCATTAGGAAAGTGAAAGACAGCTGCACAATTGGAGAAAGTTTTTGCAAATCACATATCTGATAAGGGACATATATCTAGAGTATATAAAGAACTCTTAGAACTCAATAATAAAAAGACAAATAACCTAATTAAAAATGGACAAAGAATCTGAATAAATAGTTCTATGAGGAAAACATACAAATGGAAAATAAGCACTTGAAACTGCACTCGATATCACTAGCCCATCAGGAAATGCAAATCAAAATGACAATAAGATACCACATCAGACTCACTAGGATGACTATAATAAAAAAGATAGATGGTAATAAGTGTTGGCAAGGTTCTGGAGAAATTAGAACCCTCAAACGTTGCTGGTACGCGTCTTTGGAAAACAGTTTGGCAGTTCCTCAAATGTTTAACATAGAGTTACTATATGATCCAGCAATTTCACATCTAGGTATAATATACATACAAGAGAAATGAAAACATATCAACACAAAAACTTGTTCATGAATGGTCATAGTAGCATTGTTTTTAATAGCCTCAAACTGGAAACAACCCACATGTTCATCAACTAATGAATGAAGAAATAGAATGTGGTAGATACAATCAATATATGTACATTTTTATTTAGCAACAAAAAGGAATGAAGTACTGATTCCTTTTAGTATTAATATATGCTAAAACACGGACAAATCATGGAAATGTTATGCTAAGTGAAAGAAGACAGTTTCAAAATGTCACATATTCTACGATTTCATTTACATGATATGTCCGGAATAGGCAAATCTATAAAGACAGAAGGTAGATTCCTAGTGGTCAGAGGTGGGAGGATGGCTGTTAGGGGCAAGTGGAGAGGAAATGCCAGTGGATATTGAGTTTCTTTTTGGAATGATGAAAATGTTCTAAAACTGATTATGGTGACGATTGTACACCTCTGCGAATATATTGAAAATCATTATATTGTGTACTTTAAGTAGGTAAATTTTATGGTCTGTGACTTATATCTCAATAAAGCTGTTAAAGACAATTACAGATCTATTGGACAGCAGCAATCAGAAAATGAAATTTATAAAAAGATGCTATTTACAATAGCACTGAAAGTGAATTGGAAATAAGTCTAGCAAAAAGTATGCAAAGCCTTTAACCTCCTCTATGAAGAAAATTATAGAACTTTTAGAGACATCAAAGATCAAGTAAATGGTATGCCAGGGTCTTTGATAGGTAGACTTAATATTCTAAAGATGTCTGTCTTCTCAAAATTGATCTAATGATTCAATGCATTTTCAATCAAAATTCCAATAAAGTATTTCATGAAGATTCATAAGCTTAATTCAAAATTTATATAAAAATGCAAAGGGACCTGAGCAGAAAACAAACTCTTGAGGAAGAAGAACAAGGTGGGAGGAATTTTTTTTACCAGATATTAAATTTTATTATAAAAGTATAGTAAACCACACAGTATAGTATTGGTCTAGGGATAAACATTCAGACCAACGGAACAGAACAGAAAGCCCAGAGACTCATCCACGTATTGATACTTGCTATTTGAGAGAAGTGGCACTGCAGATTAGTGGGGAAGGATGGATTCTTTAATAAATGATACAGGCACAGGTGATCATCCATGTGGAAAAATATGAAATCAGATTTCTAACTATATATATTAGTTTTTTGATGTGTAACAAACCTCCCCGAAAAGTAGAGATTTTTAAAAAAACCCAATCATTTATTTAGGTCTTTTTTCTAAGGGTCAACAATTTGGCTGAGCTCAGCTGAGTGGTTCTTCTGGACTTGGGTGGGCTTTTTCGTGCATCTGTGGTCAGCTATTAAATCAGCTGGGGACTGGCTGGCCTGGGATGGCTTTAGCCTCATGGTTTCTCATCTTCCAGCAGGTTAGTCTGGGATTATTTCTGCTCCACATGGTTTCTCATCTTCCAGCAGGTTATCCTGGGCTTATTCACACAGTAGAGGAAGAGTTCCAAGAGATCAAGGGTAATTATATAAGTCTTTTGAGATCTTTTGAGAGGTGGGAAAGTTGACTCTGTTTCTTGATGAGAGGAACTGAAAAGTCACATTACAAAGTGACATGGTTACAGGGAGGGAAATAATTGCAGATGTCTGTGCAGTCTATCACACTGCTCACACCTGATGCAAGTCCTGGTAGATTAAAGGCTTAACTATGAAAGGAAAAATTAAAATTTTAGAAGATATTATAGGATAGTGAAGAGTTTTTAAAATAAGATATGAAAGGAAACAAGATACATAAAGAAAAAGATGTATACACACTAAACTTGCCATAATTAGTACGAAAGGACAAGTCACAGAATGAGTAGAGATTTTTTTACGCAGGATTAGTATCAAGACTATTAAGAGGTCTCCTATAAATCAATATGAAGAAGACAGAATATCCTGTAGAAAAAAATGAATAAATATATAAATAAGAATTTTATAGGAGAGGAAACACAAGTGGTCCATAAACATAGGAAAAAAATGTTTAACCTTAACCTTATTAGTAATCAGAGAAATACAATGAAAACTATGAGCTGCTGTGTACATACCCACTAGACTGGAAAAATGGAAAAGTGGAACAGTATCAAATGCTAGCTTGGAGTGTGAAGTTGAGAATGTTCATCCTCTGCTGGGGGAAATGTTGATTAGCATCACTACTCTGGAAAAAATTTGGCACGATAGAGTAAAACTAAATATGCACATATCTTACAATTCTGCAATTCCATTCTTGGGTTTATACACCAGGAAATATGTATGCAAATGCGCAAGAAGTCTTGTTTATAGTAGCCCCAAATTGGAAGCAAGCTGAATATCCATCAGTGGCAAAGTGGTTTTATAAGACATGGCACATTCAAACAATGGAACACCACACAATAAATAAAATGAATGGATTACAGCTACAAAGCATATCAAAGCCATAATGCTGATCAGAAGAATGAAATTGATACAATCCTCATTTACAGAAAATTTGAAAATAAGAAAAGCAAGCAATACATTTGTAGCCAAAGAATATATACATGTATAATAAAATTATGCAGAGAAGAGAGTGATTAACCTAAAATTCAAAATGAAGGATGTTGGAAAATGCATAAAATGTCTTCTAGTGAACTGGTAATATTTTATTTCTTAGCTTACATATTGACCACACAGGAGTTTATCTTATTCTTTTACTTTGAACTGTACAGGTATATTTATATACTTCTATGTGTGTGATATATCATGTACATACTCAACTGGGATCTTTCCTACCTAATTTACAGATCCCAGCAGTGGTGAGGCACCCAGAGAAGTCCCTCCTGCTGACAGAGCAGGAATGAATAATGTCTGATATGCTAGAAGTCTAAATTGATCTCGACCTTCATCTCCAGCTCGATTTCCTCCCTAACTGGCTGCTAGTGTTTCTGCTGAGATTGCACTTGATAGTAACTATCTCTGACACCAGTGACATTGCACAATACTTCTTCAC
Organism: Avahi laniger; assembly: GCA_963575035.1. NCBI lineage: Eukaryota > Metazoa > Chordata > Mammalia > Primates > Indriidae > Avahi > Avahi laniger. Next base: position 11,439 of record CAUYSK010066268.1, read on the forward strand.
TCGTGTTAGTTTGTGAATACTAGCTACTAAATAAGAATTACATTTTACTTAAAAAAATGAAATCCACTTTGAAACAAAACAAAAATACCCCTTTGCTTATCTTTGATGGAGTACATCTCTGTCTCTTCCACCAGCAGCCAGTTGATTTGGGCAACACTTTAAATGATGGTATCCAGTACCTATTATTTTTTTTAATGCACTCCAAGTACATTTTCTGTTATCCTTTGATCTATACAATAATGATGATAGTTTATGTAAGTACAAATTCCCCAGATAACTAAGCTTCTCTAAATTCTCTTTAAGTGAAACACACAATTACACTTCATTACTCTTATAAAATAGCTTCTTCTCTTCTTTATTTTCTTGGAGAAAAGTTAGTTGGCTGTTCTTGGGTCAATCCAAAGTATGCCAGCCTTTGAAAGCTTTTGTTCACGTGGTGAATATTTTCTAAATTTTCTTTAAGAGTCAATTTCTTAAATAAAAGAAAATGGCTGTGTTGCTCATTATTTGATTACTTTCTCTTAATCTTTTCTTCTCAGTTCTTCTCTGTAATAAATTCCCAGTTACTCTGAAGGCTAGGGGGATATGGATTTCAACTTAAGCAAACTTTCTGGTTGACTGTGAGTCTCAATTAGTGTCACACAGGGAATTCGAGTATACTAAGTCCTCAGTGATATCAGGAGACTGCAGTTGCATCTTTCATTGAAGATTCAGAAAACATGTCAGGATATTTCAGTGCTCTGGGTCATTCTGAATATTCAATGATCATCATGTAGGGTATTAGTTACCCATTTCTGCATTAGAAATTATCCCCAAATGTAGCAAACATTTATTATCTTACAGTTTCTGAGGACCAGGACTCTGGGACTGGCAGCCAGGCTGTCAGCAAGGCTGCAGTCTCATCTGGAAGCTCAGTTGGGGGAGGATCTGCTTCCAAGCTCATGCACAAGCTTCTTGCTTGCTGTTGGCTGGGGACCTCAGCTGCTTGCTCTGTCTGTCCCTCCACAGGCTGCCTGAGTGACTTCATGACATGGAAGCTGGCTTCCCCTAGGGTGAGTTATGAGAGAGAGAAACAGAGGTAGAGAACCAAGGTAAAAGCCACAACCTTTTAGAACCTAATTTTGGACATGACACACCATGACTTCTAGAACAATGTGGGAGGGGATTGCACAGGGTGTGATTATCAGGAGGTGGGAATTGTTGGGGGCCCTCTTGGGGACTGGCTACCACAGATAGAATCTATAATGGAGTAACTTCTCTTTACAAAAAATTCTTAGTTGTGGTGAAAAGAAACACTTAGCAAAATTTACCATCTTAACCATTTTTAAGTGGTTTACTTGTGTTGAGTATATTCACATCGTTATGCATGAGATCACCAGAACCTTTTCATCTTGCAAAATGGAGTAATTTCTTATAGCTGTATTTTTTATTGATCAGATGCTGGTGGATGGCATCACACTGATTTCTGCTCTGTTTTGGTTTTCGTTACTTATTCTTCCTCCCCGTCTGGGCTATCCTGACTTATTAGCCCCATTTCTCACCCTTCAGTACACCCACATCCCTTGCTCTGCAAACCCCTGTATGTAGCTCTCTGTTCTTTGATTCTGGGCTTGGCCCTCTGACTTACTCTGGCCTATGGAATGTGGGCAGAAAGTTACATTTCCTGCTTGCTCTCTTGTGGTTCTCTCAGGAAGAATTTGCCTTTGGTAGGTGTTGCCCCCGAGTCAGCTGTTGCCCCCCAGAATTGACACACGTAGGACAGATCTAAGCCCAACCGCTAGGAGGAGCCCCAGCCAGCTGGCCCTTCACCTTAAAGCCGAGCTGCCCAGGAGAGCTTAGCCTGGACCAGCCGGCTGCCAGTCAGTCTGCACATACATGGGAGGGCTCAGCTGAGAGGGCAGAGCAGTTCCTGGCAGGGTGAAAAATAGATGCCCAATGCTGTATATGCTGCTGCTATTTTGTGGTTGTTTGTGACAAAGCATTAGCGAGCTGGTATTCTGCTCTTCCCTCTCTGACCTCTGTCCCCATGGGTTCCCAAACACACTCACATATACCACATTGTTGTTTTTCCCTCTTATTTCAGGAAAATCCTAGGACAGCATAGAAAAACTACCCTCCAAACTGAGATGGGACTGAGAGACCAAATATGGGGGCTCAGACAAATCCAGCTTGGCCAGTTAGATGAGGTTATTAGAGGTGACGTACACAGGGCTCTGGGCACTTGCTCCTGGGCAGTGGCAGGAGCTCTTCAGACAATAAGATCTGCCCTGCCTGTTTGTTTGCGGAGCCTTAAACACTACATGCATCACTGCATGTTTATATACCACACGGGTTAAGCATGAATAGGACTTCCCATTAGGTGAGGACTTTAGTGTTACAACTAGCTAAGGGGTACTGAGGCAACCAAGGCAGCTAAAACAGTTTCAACTGGTCTTAACACTTCCGACCACCTATGCACAAGAAGCTGCTTAAGAATACCCCTTGTGCTTTGGATTTCTTCCAGCTTCCTTGCTTCGATCTGTATCTCTAAGTTCAAAAGAAACCTGTTAAACATTAAAAGTCAGAGTTGGGGAACTTGTATTTTCCCCTCCCCTCTGCACTGTCATGGTCCCTGTCTACGTTTGAGCTGGCTGCAGCAGGGTCCAGAAGTAGTCTGTGTATTCACTGAGGATAAGCAGGAAAAGAGTAACAGACCTTCAGAATTACAGACATAAAAATCACCTCAAGAGTTTCTACTTTACACAGGGTTTCTGGAAAGCAGCTGATGCTGCCATGAATGTTCACCTTCCTTCTGGGGAGTAGAATCCCATTCTGCAAGGACATCTGCTGAAACTCCAGGGCAAAGTCTGCCATGGTGACATTCTGTGCAAGATGGTGTTTACTGATTAACTGTGGCATGGTTCATGATAGATTGTGATGGATTCAATAAGGATGACTTCATCATGGGTAGTAAAAATGTTGGCTCAGTACAGTGTGTAGATGATTTTATTTCTTCCACTTCAAAGGATCACTCATAACCTTGTCCATAGTGTTCATCTGGCCCCCTGGCCCTCCTTCCCACCCTTCTCAAGGACTAGCATTTTGAGCTAGCATTTTGTGTGTCCATAAGTGTCTTTCATCCTTGATATTCATAGCACACTAGAATAGATAGCACACTGCTGAATTCAAAGCGGGTGCTCGAATGTCAGTGACCTAATGCACTGCCTTTCATGGGAGCTGCTCAGCAAACACATGAACCTGTTGCTTAAATAAGATAAGAAGTGGAATCAGTTCTCTTGACTTCAATTTTCTAGTCTGTTGAACCAAAGTGGAGAGGTGTTGGTGGCCCTCTTTGGCTTGAGCCCGTATCACGCTTGTGAGACACAGATGCTGGGGTTCTGGGAGACCTGCCCCTGTCCCTGTCTATTGGCCTGGGAGGGGGAGCAGGGGAAGGAGAGGCTCACAGGGGGCAGGTGCAGGGCGCCGCCCCTAAATATGTCATCTCATTTACTTTTCATGGTGACCTTGTAAGACTGGGGTTCACAGGCTCTGCGGGGAGAGGATGCTCGGCCTGGAGCCTCAGGTGATGGACAAAGAAGGTGGGGACAGCATGGCATGTGTCTGAGGCCTGGCCTGAGCCTTCGGACAGAGGTGAGCAGAGCCACTGGAGACGGCCTGGGGGAAGCACACTCATCCCCGGGCTGCCGGAAACTCAGCCTGGCTGTGGGGCAGTGGGAACAGCAAGAGCACTGGCGGATTTAGGTCCCACAGATGCAGGCATCAGAGATGACATCCAAGAGGCAGCCTACGAGGAGTCTGGAGAGCCCCTCCCCTTCTGTTTCCAGCACTCTCCCAGTTTTCTCTAGTGACCATCTCAAACTTTCTCACCTTTTCTCTAATCTCAGATTGCCCTCCTGTGCTCTCCACAGACCATTTACTTCAAGGTCCCCCTGGCAGAGACAAAGGAAACCTCAGCTTCCTTCCACCCAACCTGTGGACATCCTGCACTCCCCGCCCCCCTCCCCCCATCTAGGGCCAAGCCTGCCCTGGGCTGTGGGCTGTTTCCACCCAGGTAACGCTCTATCCCCGCTCTGCAGTGCCTCCTTGTACGTGCTCCTTCTCACCGACATTTAAACTCGCCTGAACCTCTCCCACCTGGAATGACAGCTCCTCTTGACCCTTTCATCCTTCATAGCCCAGCTTCTTCAAACAGAGGGCTCCACTCGCTGGCTCCACTGTTCACCTTCAATTTTCTACTCTCCGTAACCTGGCTTCTCCTGTCCCGTCACCGCGTTGAGAACGCTTTCCCCAAGGCCATGAGGGTGGGCTGCAGAGCACCCCCCAGAGACAGCCAGGTCTTGGTCCCCAGCACCTGTGAAGGCTACCTTATTTGAGAAAAGGGCCTTTGCAGCTGTGATTACGTTAAGGATTTTGAGAAGCATTACTGGGTGGGCCCTAAATGCAATCACAGTTCCTTAGAAGAGGGAGGCAGAGGGATATTTGACGTAGAAGAAGGCGATGTGGTGCACGTCTGGTCTTGACCGTGGAGGAAGGCGCCCTGAGCCAAGGAGTGCACAGAATGCAGCTCTGAACGCCGCCGCCTTCCCCATCAGCTCGTGCCTGATTTATCCTTGCGGGTCTTTGGTGGGGAAGCAGGGCCTGGCTCATTTCTTTTTCTCTCTCTTCACCTTTTCTTTGAGAGAAATGGGGCGAAAAAGGTGAGAAAAGGTCCAGTCTTAACAGTCTGTTGTGGCTTTTACCTGGTGTCAGAGGCCTCGGGGTATGTTGGGGTTTCTCTCCGGGGCTGTTTGATGTGTGTGCTAGAGACCCCCGTTCTCATTGGAGTTTCTGTTTCTAGCTCCATGTGCTGATTGCTGGGACTCCGGCCACTCACTCCTCAGCTCCCAGCATCTGGGGCTAAGCTCTCGGGCTTTGTCTCTCCAGGAACATTTGGTTCAGTTCATTCTAAGAGGACCGTCTGTCTTCCGTGGGGTCCAGGTCCGGCCTGTGGGCAACACTAGGGCATCCTCACTCTGCCAAGCTCTGAGGAGGTGGCTGTTCACAGGGCATCCTGGGCTCTGAGCTCAGCCGAAGACTCTCACACTAGGTGCTAGATCCTGCACCCAAACACTACCAGGAGACACATGTCAAACTCCCCATGGAGCTTTCTTGAAGCCTGTCTTGTTTAGTTAAGGTGAGAGGGAGACATATTCCTCTCCTCCCTCTCTGGAGCAGGAGAGGTGGCGGGCAAAGGTCCACACAGAGATGGGTCTTTGCAACACTTGTATCAAACAGAGGCTCAGAGATATTTCCACAGACCTGTTCTATGACTAATTCCTTCAATGGAGAAGGTTCTTTCACCTCTGGGGCCTGAGGAAGTAATACCATGAAAACTGTTGCATCTAGTAAATGTAGAAGAATAGAACTACTGATATGCTCCACGTATGGAAAAGGAAAGGAGGAAGCAGGGAAGCTATATCAGTGCTGTGTGTACCTTCATGGAATTGCATGGTAGATTGTATAATGCAGAAGGCAGAGGCTTCCTGCTGGGTGAGATGGCTCAATCCTTGTCTTCACCGTAGACAGTAGATTCCTCAGGGCTCATCTTTCCATTGTCATCTCTGACATCTGGCTCCTCCTTTTCCTGTGGCCCTAGACTCTCCACTACCTGCCCACTAACTGCAGATACAGCCCTTCTGCAATTCCCCAGAAACTCATTTACCTTGTAAGGTCTTTTTGGAGGTAGCAGACTAAAAAACTAGCCAGAGAGGCCCATGCAAACAACACAAAACTTAGTATTAACTGTCCTTTTTACTAAAAGATCTTGGTCTACCCCATGGTTAAGATATTTCTTTTGTTTATTAATTTTAATTATTATGGGTACATGTTGTACATATTTATAGGGTAAACGTGATGTTCTGATACAGGCATACAATGTGTATTAACCAAATCAAGGCAATAGGGGTATCCATCACCTCAGGCATCCATTACTTTGTGTTAGGAACATTCCAATTCCATTCTTTTAGTTATTTTGAAGTATACACTATTATTGATTATAGCCACTTTGTTGTGCTATCGAATATTGCTCATTCTATTTAACTATCTAACAATATTTTTATACTCAATAACCATCCCCACATTTCTCCCCACCCCCTGTTACCTTTTCTAGCCTCTGGTAACCAGCATTCTACTTTCTGTCTCCATGAGTTCAATTGTTTTTAATATTTATCTCCAACATATGAGTGAGAACCTGTGAGAGTTGTCTTTCTGTGCTTGGCTTATTTCACTTAACATAATGTTCTCCAGTTCCATGCATGTTGTTGCAAATGCCAGGATTTCATTCCTTTTTATGGCTATGTAATATTCCATTGTGTATATGTACCACAATTTTTTTAGCCATCCATGGGTTGATGAACTCTTAGGTTGATTCCTAATCTTGTTTACTGTGAATAGTGCTGCAATAAACATGAGAGTGCAGATATCTTTTCTTTTTTTTTTTTAAGGGGTCATGATAATCTTCTCTGTATTGTTCCAATTTTAGTATATGTGCTGCCGAAGTGAGCATGAGAGTGCAGATATCTTTTTGATACACTTTCTTTTGGATATATATTAATACCTGGCAGTGCTATTCTATTTTTAGTTTTTTGAGGAACCTCCATACTATTCTCCATAGTGGTTGCACAATTTATATTCCCACCAACAGTGCATGAGGGTTCCCCTTTCTCCACATCCTCACCAGCATTTGTTATTACCTGTCTTTTTGATAAAAGCCATTTGAACTGAGGTGAAATGTTATCTCATTGTAGTGTTGATTTGCATGCCTCTGATGACTAATGATATTGAACATTTTCTCACATACTTGTTGGTCATTTGTTTGTTTTCTTTTGAGATATGTCTATTCAGATCTTTTGCCCATTTCTAAAGTTGGATTATTTGATTTTTTCCTAATGAGTTGTTGGAGCTCCTTATACATTTTAGTTATCAATCCCTTGTCAGATGGGTAGTTTGTGAATATTTTCTCCCATTCTGTGGGTTGTCTCTTCACTTTGTTGATTGTTTCCTTTGCTGTGAAGATTTTTAGCTCAATGTGATTCCATTTGTCCAATTTTGCTTTGGTTGCCTGTGCTTTGGGGGTATTACTCAAGAAGTCCTTGCCCAGACCAATGTCCTGAAGCATTTCCCCTGTGTTTTCTTTTAGTAGTTTCATAGTTTCAGGTCTTAGATTTAAATCTTT
>CAUYSK010066271.1:0-73339 GCA_963575035.1 Avahi laniger
CACATGCCTGTAGTCCCAGCTACTCGGGAGGCTGAGGCAGGAGGATCGCTTGAGCCCAGGAGTCTGAGGTTGCTGTGAGCTAGGCTGACGCCACGGCACTCTAGCCCGGGCAACACAGTGAGACTCTCTCAAAAAAAAAAAAAAATGTACATATATGTAAAAATTGTGATACACTGAATAGTATAAAGAAGAAAATTAAAAATCACTCAGAATTTTATTAGCCAAAGATACTCATTATGAATAATTTTATATGTTTTCTTCACAGTTTTTTGTCTGCATTTAATTTACTTTTCTGAGACTATGCTCTGGGGAAAGTTTTGAGTCCTAATATAGTGACATGACTTTTCCCCTCATGTAGTGAAGTTATAAGAACTTAAGTGATTATGTAATATTTTATCATGTAAGTGTGCCGTAATCTGTTATCTATTCTTTGTCTCGAACATTGTTATTTATTTTTTATTATTTTAATGATAAACTTTTTGTATATAAATTCTGTGTTTTCCGTCCTGAAATGGATTTCTAAAAATAGAGTACAAATGGAACATGAATCTGTGCTATAGACTTAAAGATTATACTGAAGAAAAGAAAACTATAGGAACAATAACTGTTGCCAGGGGTCATGTTTAAGTTACTGTGTACGGATTTGGAGACAATAAATTGAGAAGGCATGAGATTTGAGCAAGAAAAAATTACTGAGATTTGTTAATAAGATTTGAGAAGAAAGATCGAAAGTCTGGATGGTCAGTTGGAGAAGCAAGTGAGGAATAAGTCCTTGTGCATGTGAAGAGTATTTTGTAGGCTGTGTGTAGCTATTTTCTGTTTCTTAAAGTGCAGGAAAAAAAACTAATGTGAACTTAAGTTGGTATAGAGGAATTTAGGATGCAGTTTGTGACTAGGGATTGAAAGCTATTGGAATAGTTTATCATGAAAATTCTTCTTTGAAATGGGTTAATTTTCACTGTATTTAAAATTTTATTTTGCTTAAGGACAAGGGGTGGTTAAGATGATGTTTTAAAACTTTTTCTAGACCTTTATAATCTTAAGATTTATTTTAGTATTTCAGCGTTTTTTTCCTATTTTGTATCTCATAGTCTTATATGGAAAATAGAGAATAATTATAGTATGTGAAGGTTTGTAGTTTTGATGGAAAGGACAGATCAAAACAAGAAAACAGCAAAACTCCACCTGTATAGCTAGAGGAATAGCATGCCCATGTATAATTGATTTGCAAGTCTGTGAACGAGGTCCCCAAAATTGGATATTCATTTTAGTGAGACCAATGGAATTTGAAGTATAGGTATAGAAATGTTGACATTAATAAAAATAAGTCTTATGTGTTAGGATCGTGACAATACGACTGCTGGTAAGGTACCATGACAGTAATTTTTACATAATTTTCTTTTATCAAGAAAATTCTAGGACAAAAATTTAAAGGTTAAAGAATCTAAGGTTTTTGTTTGATCACACTACACATTCATTTTAGAAAATTTAGAAAATACGGAAGACAAGAATAACGTTTCCTGTAATTCCTCTCTCTTGAGATAACTACTATTTACATTTTATATATAACCTGCCAGTCTTTTTTCCTGCACTTAACTGTTTTTCTCTCCTTTTGTAAACAAATAAGATACGGTATCTGCATACTGCTTTATAACTCTTTCTACATAAAACAATATTTTTTGTTATTATTCCTCTCTACCAATCTGCTTATTGAACATCTACTGTGATATAATAGAAATATGAGACCTAGTATCACTTCTCACCAAGCAGTAGATATCACTGGAGTGAGTATATAACATAAATAATTAATAGAATACAATGGTAGGTAATTAAATGCAAGTTCAGAGCAGAGGCTGGAGTAACTTTAAGCTGAATGAGGGCGAATTGAGGTGGATAGGCAAGAAGGGGCAGATGTAAGGTAAATGACTTAAGCACTGGTTCGGAAGGGCCCTAAATGCATTTTATGGAATGCCACATTGAACTGTGAATTCAGGGCAGTAAGATTCGATGGAATGTTCCTAAATCAGAGAGGAGTTAAATCCCAGCTGAAAGTTGTGTGTTTCAGAAAGGTGTGTGTAGCAGCTACATCAGGGATGAAGTAGGTAAGGGGCAAGGTGCCTGTAAGCACAGCAGTTCCCAAACCTGGCTGTGTTCAGGAATCACCTGGAAGTTCTTGTTTAAAAAAATAAAACGACAGGTTCTTGGCTCCTTGTTCAGGGTTCCTGAATCAGGATTTTAGGAGTCTGTGATCTAGTTCAGGGAACCTCCCCTAGTGATTCTGACAAATCATCAAGTCTAAGAGATGTTTAATTCTAGGAGGCACTTACAATATCTCGGGTGAATTAAGGACCTGGACCAGAGTGACTGAAGTGGACAGGGAGGAGAATGGAAAGGCGTGAGGCATTTTGAAAATTGACAGGATGTAGAATGACCAGTTAGAGTAGTTAAAAGAAGTCAGCAGTTTCTAATGAAGTTACTGCAAGAATGGTGGTGCAGGGAGTACAGATGGAAAGTTAGACTGGTGAGTGAGTGTGTAGGAAGATAAGGAGGATGGATGCATTTTAGGCAGGAATGTGGTCCTGTAGGCAGCCAGCTATCCAGCAGCTTGTTGGGCTGGATGTACAGTGAGAAGTTAGGGCAGAGAAGAGAGTTCAGAATTATTAGTGCAGAGTAAACCTTTGAAAATATTTCTTTTGGAAGGAAAGATGAATAGAGAAATGAGTGGAGAGGCCAGGGGATAGAACCTAAGGTGACATCTGTGGTATGGCAAAAGTGAAAGAGACATCGGTTATTTGGAGGATAACTGGTATCCCGAAATATAAGAACACAAATTTTAAGAATTTTTAAGAAGGTAGCATTTCTCTGTCAGTTCCATAAAAGTATAGCAGGGAAAATAGGTAAAACTACACTCACTGTACTACTTTTAGTATAGACTTGTTGGAAGAAAATGTAAGCTGTGACAGTGTGTTTTTGGTTATTTCTGGGCCTTGTTTCTGAAATACAGGGATAAAAGCAATGGTTTATAAAATTATATATGTATAAAAGTATATATAACCAACTAAGTATGTGTATGCATGCACTTATAAATTAATTTTAGATAACATTTTATATATAAAATTATATATGCGTGTATATGTTATACTTCAGAACATCTTATTTAGAAAAGTCAATGCTATCAGAAAAGAGAACAGAGCAGTTTTACAATGCATTTGTTAGAAAGGAGTTATGAGAACGGCTCGCAGGCTACTGATTCAACATATTCTTCCTAAATGTCTTCAGTTTGATAGATACTGCTTTGTTTAGGGAATACTTACATAAATGAGATTACCGCAGATGTTCAGGTTAGGAGGGAAACATAACAATAAAGTTAAAAGTGTACCAAGCACTGGATCTCAACGTTCTTTGATTCCCAGAACACCTAGAAGTCATTAGGCAACCACTTTTAAATTCCTCTTATGATCTAGAATTGACTTGAATAATAGAAAGTTTGAGCAGATTGTGTGTAGGTGATATAAAATATCTGTAAGCAAGCACATCAGTAGAAGAGATGTGAAAAAAATCTTGATGGCTGTTGGTGTTTTGTTAATATCACTTTCCTCTTAATTCCTATTAGCAGGTGGAAAGAAGCAGGCTCCAAGGTTTAAAATCCACGGTAGTAAGAAATTTGGAAACAGCCACATATCCCCCAATAAGTGTTTGCTTAAAATACATTTATATCTTTGCAGTAGAGTACTATGTACCTGTTCAAATGACGATGCAAATATAAATTGTTAATGTAAAGATATAAAAGTTTTAAAAAAGAGCAAGGATTCTACCGCCAAACTTATCTTTGGGGATGGAGTTGTATATGACTTTTCGGTTTTTTTATGTTTATTTTTTATCCTTTCTTTAAAAATTAGACTTAGACACACCTCGATTCTTCCATCTTCATAATTCTGTCATAACCATTTCAGTGGTCCTTAATGAGAAGGATCTTGATATGGTGAACTTTGTGCAGCCAGAGTTCACAAACTGTGACCCTAGGCCAGTTAATCTCTCTGACCCTCACTTTCCCCACTGATGAGATAGAAATAACACTATTTACTTGTAGGGCTGTTATGAGGTGAAATGTGTCAACATCTATAATCTGTCTCAGCTGAGTGTTCTCTTGCATAGTAAATATTCAGCAAGTATCCTTTTCCCTATAGTTTTACTAATAATTTTGAGACGATATCACATTCTAAAGTCTTGTGTTTTTTGCCCTCTCCTCTTTAAAAGACTGTGACTTTCCTAGAGATTCTGATGGAAGTGATAAATATTCTTGCTTTTTAGGATTTCACTTGAAACCTCTAGTTAGTGTAATTGCTTTTTCTCTGTAATGCTACTTGACCAGCTTATTGGGAATTAGAAAGATGTTTTTGCCTATGTATTAGATATAAAAATCATGACATTTCCCTGTTTTATTTCCTTTTGACTCCTTTGGCTATTATAATTCCAGAAAATCTATTTCTGAAGTTAGTATGTGGAAAAGGAAATCTTTTTTTCTTCTGTCATTTCTTTAATCCATTAATGTGAATAAGCAAAAAGTTATAAGGAATATTAGTTACCATGTATAAACTTTAGAAAATCGCATTGTAATTTTAATTTGTGGAATCAAATTTTAGATCTACGTTTTTCTTCATTTCTATTTTGTAGCTTGTTTTTTTGTCGTTGCTTATTTTTAATTGAAATCTTATAAACTATCTAAATTGTCCTTTCAAATCACATTGTGCATTATATTTTATCTTTTCATATGGGTCAAATTTTTAAAGTTGTGAAATATGCAAGAACATATATATAACATGTAAAATTAAAAAATAATTATAAAAAAAACTATGTACTTTCTCTCAACTTGAATAAGACAGTACTTGACCAGTACTTTTGAAGCTCCTTGTGTCATACTGATTTTTTTCGTGTGCTACTTGCAATACTTCTCAGTCGCTTTAGTTATTTTGAAATTAGATATGTGTGTCATTACAAAACATTGTCGTCACATTAGAGAATACATAGCACCTGCCATTTAGTTTATTAGCTCCTGAGTTAATCTGGACTTGCCATATCATGCTAATACATTCATTTCAATCACAGTCTTGCCACTCTGGATCTTTGTTGATTAGTATTTTTTTGTAAATCTCGGTATTTCAGTGGTTTTAAGTAGATGTCTTAATCAACCCTTTCCCCACACCACCTTAAAGAAATACAGACACCAAGAGGCTAAGCCCAGTACCTACTTCAGTATAACCATGTGCTTAACAACCTGTTGAAATTCTACTATCCCTGAAGATATGCCGTAGGTTAATTTTATGCAGTGATTTTTCAGACAACTAAAAAATAAATGGTTTGTAAGTTTAACTTCAAAAAATGACTTAAGCTCAGTTCCTGGATTGTTTATAGACCATTTTGTTGCTTTTGGCAAAATGTGACCTAAAACATACGAGAGGTTCCTGGGGTAAAGGTAGATATTTTTCATTAGCATCTTAATTTTACTCCGTAGTTTGTGAATGACTCCATTTGTGGGGGAAAAGATGAAAAATTTACTATGCATTTTTCTCAAAACAATTTAAAATACGACTTAGATTTTTAAGGTTCTTTAGGATGAAAATTATATCTATAGTTTTGTATACAAAGCACATTTGGTGTTTGGAATTATGTACTTAAAACTCTGATGTGATACAAACTTTTTTTTTTGAAAAGTGACTATCCTAAAGGAAGGATTTATGGAATATTACTAGAATCTTTGTTAAAGTAATCCAAAGTCAAGATTTCTGGAGTTGATCATTACTCAGTATGTGATGGTTTAGTTGCTGTGTAAGTCAACAGCAAATTTTGTAACTCATGGAAATACTTTACCCTTTGCTAAAGGCTGTTTTTGAAATGAATAGTGATTAATGGATGATGTTTCAAAAAGGTGTCAGAAAATTTTGTTGTATATTTTTTACTTTTGGGTATTTGAGACAGTGAAATCTGTTAATTTCTAACAATAAAATAATACAAATACTAATATCTTATTTGATTCTGTATAGTTTTTATATCAGTAATATCTGTTTCTATTGAAATTATTCAAGTTGGCAAGGTGTATAGTAGCATTGTAACATTTTATAGGTGAAGAATATGTTGAGAGCCTCAAGAATTTGATTATATGTATAGTTCATAGAGATTGAATTTATATTTTCTTTCCCAGTAGTCTATGCCAGAATTAAAGAACAATCAGTTTTTTTGGAAAAATTATTAGAAAATGATGCATTTGGAGTAAACAATTTAATTTTGAGTCAGTTATTATTTTTACAAAATAAAACTATCCAACTTTAATGTTCATCCATCCATCCATCTATCCATGTACACCCCAAATTGGGTACCAGTTGGTTCCATGTCTAGGGCTTTACTTGATACTGTAGTATCTGAATTGGAAAGGTAGTTCTTCAGAAATGGAATCTGGAATATAGGCAATGATTTCTGGACACAGGCAATTCCTAATTTAAAAATAATTCGCACATTTAAATCCCTGTCCCTGGGGTTCTCTTCCATTGAAGTGTCTGCTGTTACTGCTATTTGGAGTTTAGATTTGGAGCTTTTAAAGAACCTGAGAGTTCAGAAATAGAAGGAGAAATCTAAGTGAAAAGCAGAAATATTTTGGGCACTATATATAGACTCAAATTTATGTTTTGACCCACTTGCCTAAAAATGTTTTTCTTCAAACTACTGGAGTAGTGGGGTTTTTTGTTTGTTTATTTTATTTTATTTTATTTTATTTTATTTTATTTTATTTTATTTTATTTTATTTTATTTTGTTTTGTTTTGTTTTGTTTTATTTTATTTTATTTTATTTTATTTATTTAACAGTTTTGCAACACTACTCGAAATTCTACCAGTAAGAGGTTTATTTGGGCTAACTATCATTCTTTTTGGAAATTGCAAATAATAACGTGAATTATTTCAGTCTGGTCAATTTCTTCCTGTCACCTAACTGAAATGAATGAACTACACTGAGGCAGTAGGAGCTTTGGATAGTAATTTAGGAATGTAGAACTACTTAGAGAAAAGGATTATTAAGCAGAGTGATTGGGATGCCAAAATATAAAATTTAGGGAATTACAGGTACCAGGAATTAAGAGAGTGCTAACAAAGAAAAACAACGTATTTTAGAATTTGTTTAGAGGGCCTAGAGTTGGGCGAATGTCTTTTTCTTCTGCAAGGTCCCCAGTGCCCTTGACCAGTAATATCTTTTGGAATCAGTAGTTTTGACTCAGCCTATACTTATTTTTGCCTCTTCTGCTGTTGTTATGTGTTCTCACTGAGGTTGCTTAGTTCTCTCTCACTGAGGTTACCTTTACTTTGCCATACGTAGAACTTGCTGGTCAGTCATGAAATACCAATGGGAAGCAATAATCAGGAAGTACTGTAATAGAATTGCAATAAATCTTCTCAGAAAAAGATACTAGAAAAAAAAAAGAATTGCAATAAAATAAGAGAAGCTGCTTGGAGCGCAAAAGAGAGCTTGTAGACTTGGGGAACAGTTGTAAGAAGTGTCTCCAAACCTAATTTACAAATAGTGTTGGTAGATAACATGTTATGTTTTGTATAAAGTAACTTCATTACTTCTGCCTTGATAGTAAATCACTATAAAAAGTGAATTCACATGCATATTGATTTGTAAATTGATGAAGATTACAAAAGTTTTTTCCCAGATAAATTCTGTAGAACAGTGGGATATTTAGGTTTATTTGATACCTAGAAATGCCTGAAATTTTCAGTGATTGTAGGCACATTTTAAAACTGGTTTTCTTTTCCCAGACAACTAAATACATTTTATGTATAGTTGATTTTGATTAATGAAGACTAAGGAAAATTATTTTCAAGTAAGCTTAAATGTTAGAAAACTAATTTTGCAAATTTGAAGTAATTTTACCTATATGTTTTGGGGATTATAGTTACATTAGATATTCCTCAGTTAGGGGTAATTGTTTTGCATCATTATCGCTTATCATAATCTGTTTTTCTTCACACAGTGTTATAGTTTTGCCGCTGGACTCTTCCCTCCCTTCCCCCACCCCATCAGGATGATATGAGACTTGAAAGAAGACGATGCATACAGGTGACTCAAGTTTTGACATACAATAAAAATATGGCTGAGAGAATGTGTGGGAACCTATGATATGTTTTGAATGGGGGAACTTTCTGATGAACAACAAGTAGTGGGGGGAATTTTAGATCAGTAATGCACAGATAGTTGACGTATTTATTAAACTTGACTTTGGGACTCAGTTTGATAATTATTGATTTGTAGTGGTAATATAAATACAGTGTAGTAATTGCTAGTACTTGAGCTTTTTTAAGAGTTGGCCAGTACTTTGGTGGGAAGAGAAATACTTCTATTAATAAGTCAAATAAAATAGTCACTTTTATGGTTGAATGCATGTCTCCCCCAGACCCCTGTTAGAATGTAGCAAATCTTTTACGGGAATAGGTGTTAATAGGGTATCTTTAATGAGACTCTGACAATTAAGTATATTATATCCGCATGTATGATTCCTTAAAAAAATGTGGTCTGGGATTTTGTTTTTTCTTGTTGCTTTCCTCCCTGCATCCCTGCCAACCCTCTTTTTCCTTCCTTTGCTCTTTCCTTTTCATCCTTTTGTTATTTGTATTTATAAGGAGAAGCAGTGTGAAGTCATTTCTGAAAGAATAGTTTTGATTGCTTTACAATTAATTGAGATGATCTTTCTCATACATGGAAAACTGGAGGCTATTCTATATTTGGCTGTGCTCAAACTTTTGAAAATGTAGTATCCAGCTAATGGATAAAGTGTTACTAACTTTTAAACTTATATGTTCTAAATCAGGCAGATTGTGAGGCATTTTGTTGAACCAAGTGACATACATCATATACTGTGTCAGAGATAATCTTACTTGATTATATTTATAAATCGATGTTTGAAAATGTGATTGTTGACTGGAAAAGAATTATATAAATCTTGAATGAATATCTAATTACATTACTGGTGTAGTTTTGTGATTGGTTTTTGTTTTTGGTGATCTGCATTTTCTAAAGGAAAAAATTTTTTCTTTTTATTTTAGAATGGCATTTTTAAAAATACTGTCTCAGGTGTACCATTTTGTATAAAGAAATGTGCTTAAAAGTATTTGTAAATTAAATTATAGATCCTGTTATACTTTACATACATTCATTTGGAACTTGCTATTTGTAAGACCGATGGTAATTCTTTTGTGTGTCAAAGGTGATTGAGTAGTCTTCTCCATAATGCATCTCTCTTTGATGCATGCACATGTATGTTTGCCTGTACACATATATTAGAGGTACACCAGGTACACATTCTGGCTGAGTGGCTGCTTGTTAAAACCAACATGATACTGAGGCTTAATATCACCATGATAGACAAACAAATAGGAATATTTACAGAAACATTTTAAGAATTTTATGAACAGTTTTTGTTGTCAGGTTTTATAAGTTTGACCTTTTGGTGCAGAACAGTTTCTCGGCATCGTCAGCTCCCAGATGGTTCCTAGGGCACTATGCCGCGCATTAGCTATACCAAGTAGATGCTCAGTTTCCACTGAGGTCAGTAGAAGTACAAAGTATTTTTTGGTATCTCATAGATTTATCTATGAATACCACTGATTTTGGATATTTTCTCATGAAATTTTGGAGTTGCAAAGTTGCTGTTTATCCTCACAAAATATGGAGGGTTCCCAAATATCTCTTTTTCTTGGAAGGCTTATGGCCAAAAGTTATCTAGTTAATTTTATGAATGCTAACTGGAACGCACATTCTACGTATTAGATTTATACTTTTATTGGCTTTGTATTCTTTAAAAATTATCAACATTTATAGGCTTACAAAGAAAAAGTAACCCAAGAAAGAAGATCTTTACTCTCTGTGTATTAGCTGTTGATGTATTTCCCTTTCTAACAATTTGAAAGTTAATAATTATTTTTGAATGTAAAATTAACAGCTTTCATAATCATTAATGCAGTAGTTTGCTCTTGAATTACTATGCACACATTTCCTATATTTCAACTGATAGAATTTTAACACATAAAAACTCATCAGTTTTTCACTGAAAGTCATTTCTAGAATGCTTATGCATATTTGAAAGCAACTGTGTTCTGCTTTCCCCAGGCCGTGTTTTTCCCTCCAGGCATTGTTCATGGTACTGACTTTGTTATGTTGGGTGCATGCGATGGTCACTTACTCCCTCATCTCATTCCATTAATGAGGCACAAGTTCAGGAGGCTGCAAAAAGATGTTGAAGTAGGCACTGGCTGATTGACCTTTCAAAGTGAAAGCTTAATAATAGATTTTCATGGCAACTGTGAAGTGACAGATATGTTAATTGGCTTGATTGTGGTAATCATTTCACATTGGACATGTATATCAAAAAATGATGTTGTACACCTTAAATATATACAATTCATATTTTCCAATAACACCTTAGTAAACCTGAAGGGTAATAGAAAAAAAGAGATTTTTAGTGAATACCAATCCAAAGGCAAATTTTCACGTATCTCTAGTACATGTGTATATATAGGTGTTCCTGTACTTGTTTAAAGGTCTTTCGTATATTTTTAAATATACAGTGTGTCCCAAAAGTCTCCATACAAGGGTAAAATTTTGTAACGAATATTTTGTAAATAAAAGTACATTTAGCTACAATTCCCCATTTCCCCTATGTATGGTGACTCTTGGGGCACCCTGTAGTTAGAAAATGAGGTAAATTTGGATTTTCTTTGGATTTTTGGAATAAAAATCATTTGTGAACAAACATTTACTTGGATAGCATTTGCTTTATATAAGGTACTATAATAGGTGCTCTGCCTACAAAGATCCCTGTGCTTAGATCAAGGAACAAGTTGGAGGATGGGGTGGAAGGATATGTAAACAAATAAATGATGCCGTGGAGGTTTATGATAAATTTTTAAGCCTTACCTATTGAATTCAAGGCATGTAGAATGAAAATAGAGAAACACTCTCTGGGTAATAGCATTCACAGTGATGGCTTCAGCTGGCCCCTATATGCCAGTGTTAAAAATCTGTCCTATTCTTCTCACCTGAGCTCCAGACTAAAGTATTACAACTGCTACCTGATGTCTCTCCTGCATGTTCTCCCTCCCTTCCCATTCAGTCCTCTTAGTGACGAGTGACACCATTCTACCCAAGCAAACTATCCTTTGGGGAACGTAGGAGCTACTCTTTACGTCCTTGAATCAATAAGTAACCAAATTCAGTTTATCTGTGATGTAGAATCACTTCTGTGATTAGGTTTTAAAAAAGCACTGCCTCAGAGATTGCCATGAACATTAACATAAAGGCTCTTATATAAAGAAATAAATTTATTTTTTATATAAGGGAAATAAATGCTGCTTAAGGTAGCATTCTTTAATTTATTTGATTAAGGGACCTCACCTTTTTATTTTTTGACTTATATCCATTAATATCCTATGGAACATGACTGCTGTATTACTATTGTTAAAAAATTTTGTCAATAGTAATACAGTAGTGACTTTAAAATGTGAAATAGTTCTGGAGGCATACAGAGCTATAGCTTTTTGAAAATAAATAACCATAGAAATTTATTTTAAAATATACCGATTTGTTCATTTTATCTTTGTCATAATTCATATATGAAAATATATTAATTTAAGTGCTTAAAACTATTTGCAGCAGAGTTTTTAATTTTAGATTCTCAACTCATTTTAAAATGTGAATTTTGTGGAGCAAAATTTTTATACTTTCAGTGATAACAGAAATGTGCATTCATCACAGAACAGATTCCAACAATCACAGAAAGGGGGCATGTTTGTTACAGAAAAATTAGAAATCAGATCTGTAAATTACCAAAAAAAAAAAAAAAGTTTCTTTAATCCCATTGTATGCTGCGTACATTGGGAGAATCAAAAAATGTGTACCTTTTAATACTTTGGTACCTATTGCCAGGTTGCCTCCCTGTGGAGCTGTTCTTCATGTGGTCATGTGTGTCTGCTCTTTTCTGTATGTGTTTTCCCCCCTCCAGCTCTCATTCACATCTGAGCCAACGCAGTTTGATTTTGCTCTTAAGAATTCAGTTAATTTTTTTTTTTTTTGGGTAAATTATAAATCTAGTGGATTTACTTTTGCTCTCATATTTTTACTTTTTCTCCCTGTTTAAAAAATCTGGAAATTTATTAAAATATGGATACAAGGAAACATACCCAGAGTTATACTGTCAGCTGCACTGTGGTCCATTCCCTTCATTTTATTTTTCTGTGCCATTTTTAATTAATTGAGATCATCCTGAATAGCCATTCAAGATGGTATGCTTGGGTAAAATTTGTTTTGTATTCATATTGACTAACATTATATCATAAACATTTCCCTATGCCATCAGAAAGTGATCCGCTGTCACTTTGAGCTTGGCACACATCTAGAACGTTGAGAACTATAACAGTTTTTGAGGATTAACTACTTTAGACATTTGTTTAAAAGTATTGAGCCTTTCATTGTATGCTTATTTCTTAGTTAAGTTAGGTATCTCTTATTCTTGGGCATTAAATTGTTTCTGTGCGTAAATGTTTGGCTGTATGTTAAATTATTTTCTTATAATTGATTCTTAGGAGTGTAACAATTGAGTTATAGGGCTTGAAAAATGTTAAGGGTCCTGATACAACTTTCAGAAAGCTATTTGGTAATATGTACCAGTTTGTACTCACTAGTGTTACAATAATACCTCTTTTAATATATTCTTGTCAGCATTGAGTATTACAGTTAAAATAAATGTCTAATTCAACTGGCAAAAAGAATCTTTTATTCTGAATAATATAAAAGTGGTAATATATACTCGAGGAAAAAGTTTAAGTGCTTTAGAAATGCATAAAGTAAAAAGTGACAGAGGCTGCCCTTTTCTTAATAGTTTGGTGGGCATTCTCCTAAGATTATTTCTTTCTAGCAAATGGTTTTTGTTTAATGCTTTAATGGCATTTGCACATGTTTACAGGCTTTATGTCCTAGCTAGTCTGATAGTTCCTGAAGGTTGGGAATTACAGGTATCTTCTTTGTATACCTTGTGTCTGTGTAGCAGGATTTCTGGGACACATGAAGGGCTCAACAAATACTTGCGCAAGGAATAATTTTTGCCATCTTACTAATGCCTAAAATTAAATATCTTAATCTTTATGGTTGCTTTAATAAATTTTTTTCATATGGTTTTAGAAATTCCTCATTATTTTCTGTTTCTTTTTATATTTCATAGTTTTATCATTTAAGTTTCTAATTTCTAAGTGGAAGCAATTAATTATGATTACATTATGCTTGTGTATTATATGATAGAACATTTAATACTTACAGAAAAGATGATGGGAAACCAGAGGGTAGCCACATTGTAAAGTTCAATTTCTTAGCCTGTAGTGCCTTCATTCAAAATCCAGATAGAAGCAAATAGATTTATATTCATTATCTTAGACTTTAGTGATACTTTTTAAGTGGATCTCTGAAAGAATGTCTATGTTCTAGGAAGATGACAGCAGGGCATAGTTTTTAAAATTCCCCAATTTTCTCTAAAAACAGAGCAACTAGGTTGACAAAACCAAAAACTCACAGGCAATGTCTGCAAGCCTAGGTGAACAGTGTCCCTGTAGAACCAAGTGCAAGTGGGTGGGAGCAAATCTCTGATTATTACAAGACCTGTGTGGTGTCAGCATTTGTGCAGATGGAAGCCAGAGAGTGATGGTTCTGAGAATAGGAGAACCTCAGGATAGCTAACAAAGACTCAGTGGGAAGTGTGGCAGGCAAGTTTGAGAATAGCAGCTGAAGCTAAAGAGATGGTTTTGAGTTCCATGGAGAACACAGTTCTGAAGGAGTTAGAACCATCTAGTCCCTATGAATTCTCAAAACTAACCAGTTTAAGCTACCTTCCCAGTCAAAGCCCTGCACTAAGGAGACACTGCTTGTTATAGAATCCAAATTAAGCAGGATGGAGACAGTGGGGGCAAAGGAAAAAAGTCAGATGACGGTGGGAGAAGAAAAAAGCAGAGGAGATCTTATGCATGAATCTGCATTTTGGTATCCTTCATGAAAATAGAAGCAAACTCTTAAGCCTGAAAAAGTACTCCACTTTCCCAAAAGTTTTTTATTTGACATAAAAATGAGCAACAGACAAGGATCATAGTCAAATTCCCCACAGAGTTTTTATAAGAGGAAAATAAGGAGCAGAATAATAGTACTGCAGACAGTGAAAGCATGCCAGAAAGAAATGTCCAGAAAACAAATGAAACTATAACCTAATGTTTCAGAACAAACCTAGAGAAATTTAGCAAATGGTACAAATATGGAAGAGCAAAATAAATCTGAATAAGGAAAACTTCTAAAAGTGGTGCTACCCTGGGAAAGAATAAAAGAAGAAAATCATTTAAAAAAACACAAAGCCTAAATGAGAAGCCTAAACATGAGAATTAAAAAAAATCAATAGAAAAATTCTTCAGAGAAATAGAATAGCAGAAAATAATTTTAACCAAAGAGAAATGAAGAAAAACAGATTAAGAAGCATTCCAGAGAAATTGACAGTTATTAAAGATAGGCAAAGAAGTTTCAACATGGAAATAATAAGAGTCTTTGAAGAACCAAAGCAATGAAACTTTAACAAATAATAAGAATTAAAACTCAAGAAAATCTCCTGAAATTAAAAAGATTTACCACTGCATTTTGAAAGGGCACATTGTATACCTGGATAAGTTGATTCAGAAATGACCAACATGTAGACACATTCTATCAAGAATTATTGGACTTTAAAGAAGAAATTTCACTGGGTATCGACATAAAAAGACTCAAGCCATTAAGGGGAAGAATTTTGGATTACTATCTGATTTTGATAGCAGTGCTTTATGCCAAAAGTAATAGAGTAACATCTTATTATGTATTCAAGGAAAACGAATGAGAGCCAAGAGTTTTATATCCAGCTAAATTAACTTTAAAGTGTAAAGACAGCAGAAAAAATGTTAGGAACACAAGAAAGAATTTTGGGAACTAGTGTTTCTGTGAGCACTTCATAAGGAATCTACCAGAGAACAAACTTAGGCAGCCAAAAGGACATTGATATAAGAGGTACATTAAATATATACTTGTGGAACTTAAACTAAATGATGGTTATAGATGAGTGTAGTATGTAATAGCTGTATTCTCTGCAATGAAGATACAGTATAAGTAACAACAAAAGTAGAATAAAGTTGCTGATTGCTTTATAGTTATTAACTGAAAATAAAAGGAATTTTCTTCAAATCAGATGCTTGGAGGAAATGAAAGAGTGGGAGAAAGGTTACTAACTAAATTTCAGTGTTGTTCCTAAATAGAGGAATCAGTAGGTCATACTCCTCCCTTAGACACATAATGGGGAAAAAAAAAAAAAGAGAAAATAGGAGAGAATTGGGGTGTGATATAAAGGCATTAATGTAAAGGTAACCATGAGAACAAAAATACAAAGTTCTAAATTTCAGTTTCTTCATGGAGAATAATCAGAATAATAGTAATGATGCTTCATAATACGTGTAACTCCTAGTACATAGCATATGCCCAGTAGATGTGCCCTATTTTTATTAATATTTTATCTTTTCATAACTGTTACCATACTATTTATGCAAGTTTCAAACTTGCATTTTTTTAAATTTCCCATTTATTTGAGAAACAGGTATGTCTTCTCAAATTACATGTTAATGTCTCAAATTTTATTTTTTCTACCTGTGTTATCAGCCTTATATTCAAGTTCAAATTCATCTCTCCTGTACATAATTTAATATTTGTATTGAGTGACTTTTATTTATTAGGCATTGGAACTATGTTGATTTTTCTACTTATCTGAAACTACTTTGTGTCCTGTGATTTGGGCTCTGGATTTATACAGAAAGGATTTGCTCGAACAGGGTCGATACAGGGAAAAATAAGTGTCGGGGGGTGAAGCATTTCTGGAACAAAGTTAGCTGAAAAGTTAACAGTTTATTTTTCATACTGATGCACTTGAAATGATTCTATAGCGTCCATTTTTGTATGTGTATAGTAGAAAAATGTTTTGTTGGAGTTATGCAAATTTATTGTTGAAAGATATCTGAAATACTTAAGGTCCTCCTTGTACCCAATAAATAAAATATGTTTGTAGTTTTTCTCTCTTTGAGGGCAAGGACTTTTTCTTACCTCTCACCTTTTTAGTAAATGGTGTGTGTGTGTGTGTGTGTGTAAAACTTCCTTGAAACATAATTTACATACCATAAAATTCACCCATGTTACAAGTAGGTTTGAGTTTTTGAATTCATATAGTTGCATAACTATCACCACCACAATCTAGCTTTGTGGTTTTTTTTTTTTTTTTTGAGACAGAGTCTCACTCTGTTGCCTGGGCTAGAGTGCTGTGGCGTCATCCTAGCTCACAGCAACCTCAAACTCCTGGGCTCAGGCGATTCTCCTGCCTCAGCCTCCTGAGTAGCTGGGACTACAGGCATGTGCCACCATGCCCGGCTAATTTTTTCTAATTTTTTCAAATGATCCTCTCACATTGGCCCCCCAAAATGCTGGGATTACAGGCATGAGCCACCGTGCCTGGCCTCAAATATCTTTTTAAAGTATAATTTATGCTTCTACCAGCTACACATTAAAATTTTTTATGCCCTGGAATCCTAGGTATTGAAAAATGTTTGCCAGTTTGATAGACAAAACGTAATTCAGTATTTTAATGTACGTCTGTTTGGATATTAGTGAGATTGAGTGTGTTTTATTTGGTTTGTTACTCATGTGCTCTTTTGTGAGTTTCCTTTTAATATAATTTGTTGATATTTCTGAGTTTTGTTTTTTTTTAATTTATGAAAGTTCCTCATTGAACACTTAGTATATGCCAAAAACTGTTCTAAATGATTTATATGTATTAACTCCTTTACTCTTGATAACTTTGAGATATGAGTACCAGGATTGACACAGCCAGAGGTTAGGTAGCCTGCCCCAGCTCACACAGCTAGTAAGCGATGGAGCTAGGATACAAACCCAGGCCTATGACTCCCTGCTCTGAACTGTTGTGTTTTGTTATTGTACTTATTGCTGATGTATTTTCCAGTTTGCATTTGTTAATTTTGTTCATAGTATTATTTTACACAGGGGCTTTAACTTTTTATATGGAGGGACTAGATTTTATTCATTAGTGTAAAGCTTGGAACATAATCTGTTGAACAAATGAAAATAAACCCCTTATCAATCTGTTGATGGTGATGACCTTTTGTTTAGTGTAATATATTTCCTCTTTTAAAGGGATTCCCAAGGGGTTCATAAATAATTTACTCCTTGGTTTTGATAAGATACAGTAAGCTTATCAGCATTAGCTTTTCTACAAAGTCTATGGAAGTAATCACTGCTTTCAAAAGGAACGTGTGTTCTTAAACAAGTGAAGAGTTGTGAAGAATGTGTATGTATTGACAGTGATTTGAATTGTAGATTGAAGTGAAATACTCATTTGGTTCTAGTAATAATTAATAAGAAATTATTTTGTATTTTTAGAAAATCAATAGATTTGACCATTGTCTAAAAAATTTCGAATAAATTTGGGCTTAGCTTAAGAAATAAGATTTTTTAACAGGAAAAATGAAACTAAGAAACCTAATGTAAAAAGTTACCATTGCTTAAGGTGTGGACAATGTAGATGAACTCTTCAAAAGGTGTAATTTAAGATTTTACTTTTCTCTTAAGTATTCTTTCTTCCTTTTCCTTGCTGGTTGACATCAAGTTACTTAGCGGTGCCTCTTTAGTTTGTTCCAGGCTTGCGTATCCCTTACTTCAGTCTTTTAAAAAAGTGTAAAGATCCATATTATAAATGTGTGTATATTAGAGAGAAACACAAATCAGTGCATTTATTTTACAAACCATCCACAAAATATACTACATAGAATCAAGTACTCAAAAAAGCAGACACCTCAAAATGTAAATATTTATCTTGTTAACACAAACCCAGATTTGCTTTGTATAAAGTTAACAAAAGTTTAAAAAATTTTTGAGTGCTTGTTATTTCTGTAACCTACTGGTTACAACCAGCTCTTTCTTCAGGCCATTCTCAGCTGAGAGGTTAAATTCAGACTTATGTGTTAAGTATTAATCACTTGGTTTACATGCATATGTTAATAAAATCTAGTCCATTCTGGAAGTTAAAAAATGAAACATCAGTTTTCCTTTTCCTCATTCCCACTCTTAGGGGGTAACCGCTTTTAATCTCATCAATTTTTAAATTCTTCTCTTGGTTATGTCCACTTTCAGTACAGTGATATGTGTATAGCTTTATTTTATCATTTAAAAAGTTATTGACCTCTCAGAAAGATGAAACCAAATAGCTCTCTATACTGCCTCTTCTCCTACCAATTTCTCTTATTCTTCTTTTAAGGTTTTTCTGTTGATTGATTATTATTAAAGTTTTATAAAATTGATTTAAACCTCTTTCTTGACCTATCAGTTTTAGGCGTTTTTCTCTTGACTTCCTGAGATTCGAAATGAGAGCTTTAGTGCCTTTCATATTTCTGTTTACCTCATACCCTTTACCTACCAATTACTTTTACATGATATGTACACCTGCAT
Organism: Avahi laniger; assembly: GCA_963575035.1. Classification (NCBI taxonomy): domain Eukaryota; kingdom Metazoa; phylum Chordata; class Mammalia; order Primates; family Indriidae; genus Avahi; species Avahi laniger. The sequence continues at coordinate 18,602 of CAUYSK010066271.1, forward strand.
ACCTTTCTTTTTTAACTTAATTGAATTCTATGTTTTTGTCTTAAAATCTTCTGAAAATTGAAAACAGAAAACACATAGTGTATTAGGACCCATAGAGAGAGAGATGTATTATAATTCTATGTCACTAAGTTTGTTCTAGTCATGGGAGAAATGTTAACATGGGTATTGAGGTGTAGCACATTTTAAAAGATGATTTAATTGTATGATACTCGTTCACCTTTCAGTAGGAAAGTTTTTTTTTTTTTTTGTATTTATTCTCAGATGCAGGATAGTCATTTATGCTACTTGTCACCTTTGTTTCATGCTTGGCTTTTTAAAATAGTATTTTAATAACTATAAAATACCTCTGAACACCCATTGCCGAACTCAAGAGCCAGAACTTCCTCTGTCGTTATTTGCCTCTCTCCCAAGCGAGAGTACCGAGTGCAGATTTGGTGTTTGTGGGTGAAGCTCGTGGACTGATAGGCTTCAGTTTAGTGAGTACGTACTGGGTCCTTGGGAGGAAAATTCTATTCCTTTCGTTGCCAGGTTCAGGAGGCCCCATTGAGCAATACAGACCTGTGCTATTGCCTGTCTAGTCCTTAGGTGGCTTAGTGTCCTTACAGGCATTTCTTTGGCTTCCACCTGGAGGTGACTGTTCACCTGTGTTTGAGTGGTTGGGACTCAGTATCTTGACTGCAGTAGGTACTTCTTCAGAGCTGTTGATGGTGGCCGATCGTGCAGCAGATAGTTGTCTGGTAAATCAAGCCAACCTCTGTCCTTCTTTCTACTACGGTTTTCCTTTCCCACCTAGAATGGCACCTACCACTTCTGCTGTGATTCCTGGTATCAGCTTTCAGCTCTAGATCTTTTTGACGTTCCTTAAATTATTGGTCTGACCCCATTTGCCTTTTATCTTGTAGAAAACTATCAATCTTTGGTTCACTGGTATATCTCCATCTTGTGCTTTAATTGGTTTTGTTTTGTGATTCTTTACTGCTATTTCAGTGTATAGTGTGGAGGATGTGAGCAAATGTTTTTATCTAATGTTCTAGATTTTCTTGTTAGAAGCATCCTCCTCTGCCAGCTCATGAAAACTGGGTATGCTGTTGGCTCCTTCTCTTGCTGTTAGTTTTCAAGGATTTTTTTTCAAGCATTTTTTCAATTGTGGCTATCCTTGGTTCTCTATTTACTAAGGAATTCCAGTGGTATGTATTAAGAACTAGGTGGCCGTCCTGGCCTCAATAAACATTTCCTGCTGCTACCCAGCTATAGTATGCGACTTCAAGTTGCCCACTGGAGTTGCCACTGTATTGCAAGTCAACACCTGTACTTCATTCCCTGCCTTTGTGAGTTTTGGTTTGGACTCAGAATTTAGAAGCACTGTTTCCTCTGTCCTTGGCTTGTTCCCCATATTTTACCCATTACTGCCTTTGGACAGACATAAGGCCTTTCCTTATTCCCTGGATTTCAGCTGCTTTGAGGATGACCACTTATCCCTTTCAGACACTTTGCACCTAAGGCTCTTGAAAGTGAATTTTTCATATTTTTCCTTTTTTTTATGTTAGACCAAATATACCCCCTAAAATTGTTAAATCTGTCCACTTGTTTTCATATGACATAGAAATTGACGAGAAAATAATGCAGTTTTATAGATGAAGTTGCTTAAAGAAGATGACAAGTGTTACTGTGCTATTTTATTGCCTTGATAAGTACAATACAAAAAGGTTCTTTTTAACCTCAAAGTTAAATTGCAAGAATCTTTTTGTTTTGGCAGCATACTATCTATTATGATAACTTACGGCTGAATAAAAGCTTACCTAGTCAACTTTTATATTTTCATGATACCTGGATGAGGGAGCAAAAGTATATTTCATATACAACAGTGAATATTCATAATGTTTTAGGTGCCTTTTTTATTTTGGGAGCAGAGGGACAAAGAGGCACTATTCCCCAAACACGAACTAGTTGATCCAGAAGAGTAAATAACAATCCAATATTTAAAAATTTATGTCTATAATCCAGATTTAAATAACAGTTTACCTTCTAGCTTTATAAGCAGGTTTATGAGAAATAGAGGGAAAAAAGCTGATATCAGGATTGTTCTTAAGTTGGAGAATACAAATATCTACTGGGCTTAATCTTTTGTAAATGACGTCCAAAAAAACAGTATAGTGAAAACCTCACTTTTTAGAATGAGGTGTTAAAAACTTAACCAAGGTAGTTGCTCCAAATTTTTTGAATATTTTTGCAAATTAGATGGCTTTAAATTATAAAAGGAAAATGTTTTTTTATATCCTTGCTGTTTTTTGAAACTATAAAGCTACATTGTATTCTTCCTTAAATACAAAATTGTGGTATGGTATGATTCGTCATTTGAGATAATCTTGGATATTATTACTGGGCTTAATAACAGTTGTTATGCATTGAGAGGACAGAGGCTATTTCTATATCTCAAGCATCATTAACTACAGATGAAAAGTTACCAGTTATTCTACATATGTTTTTTACAGAGAGAACATGTCATTAACATACTGCATTTGTAAAAAGTTAATGATTAATTGTATACTCAGAAAACTTATTTTCTTTACTAGGAATTCTAAAAATATATTTTATGTAATGAACATTCTAATTTAGTGAGTTAACTATTTTTAAACATTTTATATGTTTATTTTCTGATTCTAAAAGTAGTACTTACTGATGCTTTCCTAAACTCCACAAAATTTAAGTAACTTTAAAAAGGATTTATGCTACGCTAAGCATTTAAATTCGGGATGTTTTATCCCAGAGCATCTGTCACCAAGCAGATGATGTTTCCTTGTGTCTACAGACCCCAAAGGAAAGTAGGAGTGACAGAGTTTTAATTTTTTTCCCCTTCAAGGATGGGAAAGTTTTGTGATACAAAGAATGTTTAAGAGATGGACCAGGAATAGTCCTGTTGACATGAGAAATGCCCTGTTCACTGCTGTGGATTGGAGGACAAGGCTGGGTTAAGATTGCTTTATCAATGTGAAGGGAGTAAGAACCTGGGAGAACTAACCAAAATGTTAGAGATGCATGGATAATGGTATGAGTGAAATTGGCTTTAAAACTTTTCTATTTCTCCTCTTTCCTTTATCCTTCTGAATTAAAGGAGGCTCAGGAGGGTTGTACATAGTTCAAAAACACACCAAATGATGTCAGAAGTTTAAAGTACTGAGATGAGTCTCTCAGGGAATGGATTAAATACTTTGGGTTAAAGAGAGTGATTTTCAAACCTGTCTTAAGCCTTGGCTAGTAGATGTTGTACATGATAGCATGAGGAATGATTCTGAGCTAATTTTACCTTTAAATATATTTTCATACAGACAAGAAACCAAGATACTTGTTACATGACTGATAACATTGATTACTTATAGATACTGTTAAAAGATTGTTTGGGAGAGCTTTAATTTTTATCTTTAGGATCTTTATCTTACAGTTTCTAAAAATGTAGTTTCTTTGCTTATAGAATGAAAGGTTAATATTAGATGATCTTTAAGTTTTCTTCCAAGGTTAGAGGTCAGTTACTGATCTCTCTTCCCCTTTTAGAAGCTTTTTCAGTCTTCATTTCATGGAACTTTACGTGATTTCATCCAGATTTCCTGAAGTGAGAGAATATGGGAAGAAATTAAGGGACAGGTGTGGCTGATGGGTACTTGGAGATGGTGGAAAAGCGGCTTTACTTTTCTTAAGGGGTAAGATTAGTGTTAGGGATAGGACCAACATGGGCTTCGCTTGGAATCTGATGGTTGAAATATGCACTGTCTTAATGCAGTGTATTTTATTTCCACATGCTAGAAGTTTTTCTGGAGACATTTACAGACATTCTCTATGGAAAAATATATTGAAAAATCACTAACTTCTCCATGGTGTGGAATGAATCTCTTCCATTTAGAAGGAGATAATTGCAAGGATAGGTGGGACAAGTTGATCTATTTTAAAATAAAATTGTGTCTTTTATAAGGCACAAATGGGAACTGTGTCTCCTTGACATGTTTCAAAGTATTTCTCTGAATATGTAAGATTAAAGAAACTCTCTACCACTCAGAATTGTCAGAACACTGATGTTCTTTAAAACTATCTTTGTAGCTGTTAGTATGTACTGACAGAGTAGAAGTTTTTTTTAATGTTTTATTCATTATTAGAAGTTTTGCATATGACTATGTCTTTATATTGTTACATCTTAGTTGAACTTGGTTTCTAGATATGAATGTTATATACTTGGTCCCGCTCTGCATATTTTTAGCCCTATAGGTTAATACTTAATTTGGGTTTTATTATTTTAAAATTATTTTTGAAATTAATATATATTAAAATGTATGATAATAAAAAAATGCTTTTTTTTTTCAACCAGAGAAAGCTTGAGAGTTCAGGGAGCTGTGCGTTGTGTTATGCCCACCTCTTCGGTCTTTCCATTATAGAATAAAAATGCTTCACAGAATTTCTCTAAAACGTAATGTTTGAGAATCTATTTTAATGTATAGAAAGACATTTACATAATGCTTTTGAGTAGGTGGGGAAAAAGTTGAAATATCGATGGCAGCATCTTTTAGAAAAACTCATTGTTTATATAGTAAAAAGTTAAAATTACAACAAATGCACTATTTTAACTGTATTTTGCGTGTATTATCATTGGATTGCCTTTGGAGTGAAAAGTAGAATGTTCCTTGTCCTTTATAGTTGTTGTTAATTTTGTTCTAAACCTGAAAGTATTAACAGCAACTTGAAAATGTGACAAAGCTCAATTTCATTTCTTGTTTATTGCTTGTTTTCCTATTGGACAATTGGAAGTAGCTCTGCCCTGGCAACTAAAATAGGCTATTTGCATAACCTAGTTTGATTGGCTAGCATTCTGACTAACAGTTCCAATCATATGGTGTCGATTTAGTGGTAGGCTATGCTAATTAGCCGCTGTTGCTGGGGTTCAGGATGGTTTCTGTGTGCTGTTCTGCTGCATTGTGTTGCCTGGTGAGAGACATTGATAAATGAGCGTTTAATGATCTGCAGCAGTTCCCACTCACTGCGGGCAGGCGGATTTTAGAACAGAAGTGGAAATAAGGATTTAATTGCTCTGTTAAATACCTGTAACCAAAATATGTGTATTAAATTATAGAAATTAAGTTGTGTCAAATCTTTATCTAATTAAATACTTATAACACAAAAGGAAAATACTTTAGCGTTGTCTCTTAAATATAACTGAGGTAGCAGCACTATGCACAGGTTTTTTCAAACTCTGTTCATTAAAATTGATCATTTTCCAGATTAGAAATAGTACCGTTGCATTAAGTAGCATATTTGATTTTTCTCATGATGGTGACCTTTTATAAAGATACATGTTTGTATTTAATAAAATGGTGCAAGCTTTTGGGCAGAATTTATCTTGTACTGCCCATGTAATCCAGCAAATAGGAGCTTGAACTTGAATCCCCTGTTACTCAATTTGAAGATCATTCACTACCTCTTGCTATCATTACCTTTCTAATTTAAGTCAGATATTTTAACTATTGCCTGTACTGTTATGTTTGGTTTATATTAAGTCTTTATTGGGCTGTTAGGTGGGAGGTTCTGTAGGAAAAAGAACCCTTATGTTCTTTGTTCAAGGAACATAAAAGGTGGAGAATAAACATGTGTGATGTTAGATAAAAATGCAAGATAACTATACAGAAAAGTGACACAAGGATTTATCTGGAAGGGTATAGGGAAAAAAATTTCACTAGGCGTTTTGATGAGAGGGACGTGGGAAAAGGCTTAAAAAGGAAGCCGTTAGAACTTGTGTTAGGTTTTAAATATGACTTAGGATTAAAATAGCCAGAGAGTAATAAAGAAGAATATTTTAGGGTGAGGGATACATGAGCCAAGGTGGATGTTTCTGGTATTATTCAGTTATCAAACATAGGAGGGTCACAATGATCAAGACCTCCAGTGTTTTGGATGTTTTAGTGCCCAAGTTTCCAAGCAGGCTGGTGTCATCCATCCCCTTAACACAAGAGCTGGTATCCTACTGTCCAGCTAGCATTGTCTTTGGCTTTTCTTCACTTGGTTTTGTGTTAAGCAGTGCTCATTGTGTCTGTTGGTTAAAGCATAGGGACTCTTTTACCTTATCTTATCCCTCCTTTTGGCCCTAAACCATTGAAACGCAGGCACCAAAAATATTCTGTGTGAATTTAGATGTTTGCATTAAATTTTCTGAAAAGTTTATCCCTTTAATTGTTCTGTCCTTTATTTAAAGAGCCTAGTAAAATTAGGTAGATAAGCTAATGGAACAATTTTACAGACTTACCAAGAATGAAAACAAAAATTAAACCTTAACATTTGATTATTAATTATACTTTCCTGGGCATATATACTGAAGATGTATTCTAAAATAAGTTTACAAAAATGCTTTTATTCAACTATCAAAGAGGCAATAGACTTAGAAAATTTATAATTTAACAGGTGGATGAGATATATCCTTACATAACTGTATTACATGATAGAGTATCCGTGCTGCAAGAGAGATTCAGAAAAGGGAGTAATTTTTGCATCAGGACTAGGAAGAGATTCTTGGCGAAAGTGTTATTTCACGTGGTCTTGAGGAATGAGCAGTATTTTAACAGGTGATACTGTAAGGCTGCAGGATATGGAAGACACTATTTGGAGACCCGTTTAGAAAATGTAGTTTACTCAGGGAGATTATGTTTTTGAGAGCCTTCAGGGGTAGGTAACATAGGCTCTGAAGTTTTTCTTGTAAAAAGTGGGGAATTTTTGAATTCTTTACAGCAGTTTTTCACAATGTATTTTTAAAAACACACGCCCTCTGTGAATGTTTGCAAGTTTCAAAATAGACATTTCTTTGCTTTTTAAAATATGACAATATGATATTGAATAATTCCAAGGTGTTGGTGTAAGCAGCTGGAAGGTTTGAATTGCTGTCTCCTGAGATGGGATATGTTGTAGGAGAAGCAGATTTTGGGGGGGGGGGCGGATGGGGAATGTACCTATAAAAGGTCAGGTTTTGAATGGGTTAAAACTTTTAAGAACACCTTTATTGTGTTATAATTGGCATACAATAAACTTCACATTATTAAAATTATTATTATTATTATTAAATTCAGTTTGATGAATTCTGACAGGTATTACCTGTGAAACTTACACCACAATTAAGATAGTGAACCCATCCATTCTCCAAGTTTTGTTTTCCTTTTTTGTAATTGTGCCCAGGCCCCCCCAACCCCAATCCCCTAGGTGATTGCTGATCAGCTTTCTGTCAGGATTCATTACTTCACCTTTTCTAGAATTTTATATACACAGAATTATATAATATGTTCCCCTTTTTTGTGTGGTGTTTTCACTCAGTGTAGTTTTTTTTGAGGGTCATCCATGCTGTATTATGCATCAATAGTTCATTCCTTTTATTGCTGAGTAGTATTTCATTGAGTGGATATACCACAATTAATTCATTTACTTGTTGAAGGACATTTGGGTCATTTTTGTCTGTTACAAAATAAAGTTGTTGTGAAGAATATACTTTTTTGTATAGATACATATTTTTATTTCTTTTTGTTTCCTAGCAGTGGAGTGATTTGATCATGTGGTGGGTGTATGCTTAACTTTTTAGGAAACTGCAAAACAGTTTTCCAAAGTGGTTGTGCCATTTTACATTTATTCCCATCAGCACTTTAGGAGAGTTTTACTTCCTTTACCTCTTACCATATTGTATGGTCAGTCTTTTTAATTTTAGCCATTCTAATACTGGTGTAGTGATACCTCACTGTGTTTCTCAGTGACTAAAGATGTTGAGCATCTTTGCATGTGCTTATTTGCTCTCTGTATGTCATATTTGGTGAAGTGATTGTTCAGATTTTTTTGGTTATTACTGAGCTTCGAGAGTTTCTTACGTACTTTGGATACAAGTCCTTTATCAGGTATATTATTAATATTTGCAAAGATTTTTTTCCTAGTCTGTAGCTTTTCATTCTCTTAAAAATGTCTTGAAGATCAGGTGTTTTAAATTTTTATGAAGTCTCATTTATCGATTTGTTATTTTATGAAACGTGCTTTTGGAAAATTTTTGCCTAGTTGTCCTATGATCAAATGTTTTCCTTGTATGTTTTTTCCCCTTTAGATTTTATAGTTTTACATTTTACATTTAAGTCTGTGATCTATTTAGAATTAATATTTGTAAATGATGTGCAGCAAAGTATAGGTCAAGGATCACCTTTTTTGCAAATGGATATCTAGTTACTGTAGAACCATTTGTTGAAAGGACTGTCTTTTCTCCACTGAATTGCCTTTATACCTTTGTTGAAAATCAATCTTCATGTATGTGAAGGTCTATGTACTTTCTATTCTGTTACATTAATCTATTTGTCTGTCTTGATGCCAATACCATATATAAATATTGCAATCAGGTAGTGTGAATTTTCAACTTCCCTTTTTTGCAAAGTTTTTATGACTACTCTAGGTCCTTTGCATTTTCATATGAATTTTCAAATGAGTTTGTTAATTTCTTCAAGGAAAGTCTGCTGGGACATTGGGATGGTGTTAAATCTATAGATAATTTTAGGAAGAATTGATATTTTAACAATACTGATTCTTCAGACTTGTGCACATGATATAGATCTCCATTTATTTAGCTTTTTCTTTAATTTTTAAATTTTCAGTGTAAAAATCTTATATATATTTTGTCAGATTTATGCCTAAGAATTTCATATTTTCCATACTATTATAAGTGATCTTTAAATTTCACTTTCTAATTGTAGTTACAGTGCTAGTACATAGAAATACAATTTATTTTCATATATTGCTCTTAATATTCTGCAAACTTGCTAAAAATCACTAACTCTAATGGCTTATTGGTAGATTCTATGATATTTTCTCCAATCATGTTGCCTGCGATGAGAGATAATTTTGCTTTCTTTCTTGTTTGGTTACCTTGTGTGTATTTCCTTTTCTTGCCTTACTACATTGGCTCCAATCTCCATGGAATATGGAATATATATAGAACACGGAATACAATGTTGAATAAAAGTGGTAAAATAGGACATCCTGTCTTGTTCCTCATTTTAGAGGGGAAAACAGTTTTTCACCACTAAGTATGATGTTAGCCGTTGAGTTTTTTGTCAGTGTCCTTTATCAGATTGAGGAACATGCCTTCTGTCCTACCTTAATGAAAGTTTTCTTTTTAATCAAGAATGGATATTAGATTTGTCAAATGTTTTTTCTGCCTCTACTGAGATTACCACGTGGTTTTTCTTTTTTAGTTAATTTGATGAATTATATTGATTGCTTTCTCAATGTTAAACTGATACTACATTTCTGATAAAGGCCACTTGGTTACAATATATTGTCCCTTTTTTTTAGATAGTTGGATTTAATTTATTATAATTTTGTTTAGAATTTTTGCCTCTTATGTTCATGAAGGATATTGGCATTTTATTGATTTTGTTTTATTGATATCTACTCTGGATGTTTCTTTGTTCTGTTAACTTTGGATTTCATTTGTTCTTTTTCTAGTTTATTAAGGTAAAAAGCAGAAATCATTGATTTGTGAACTTTTTCTAATAGAGGTGTTTAGTACTATAATTTTCTCCTTAAGTATTGCTTTAGCTCTTTGAAATATTTTGATATATTTCATTATCATTCTGTTCAAAATGCTGTATAATTTGCTATTTGATTCCTTCATTTGAGTTCTTCATTAGAACTGTTTTGTTTATAAGTATTTGGGGACTATATATCTTTCTGTTACTGTTTTTCAATTTATGTTCATTGTCATTAGAGAACATACTTTGTTTGACCTTACCGTGGTATGCTTTAATTTCTCTGCTACTGATTTTTTTTTACTGCTTTTTAATAGAGTTTATTTTTACATATGTTATTAACCCCACACTACATTATAATTGTTGTTTAAACATTTACTGAAATGAGATTTAAATAGAATTCTTATTATCCACGTAGTTAACTTTTCTGATGGTCTTCCTACATTTGTATAGGTTTGTATTTCCATATAGTTTAGTTTTCCTTCATCCTGAATACTTCCGTTAACATTTTTTATAGTACAGGTTTACTAGTGATGCATTCTTTCACCTTTTATGTGTCCAGAAATACTTTTTTTTTTTGCTTTAGGTTTTGTCAGATATTTTTACTGGGTATAGAATTCTAGGTAACACTCTTTTCTTTCAGTAATTTAAATTCTAGGTAACACTTTTTTCTTTCAGTAAAGATGTTGCATTGTTTCTGACAGGAAAGTTTCTTTAATCCTTACCTTTATGCTTTTGTATATAGATATATCTCTTTTTTTCCCCATTTTTAAGATTTTCTGCTTATGGGTTTTCAGCAGTTTGATGATGATGTGCCTTGGTGTAGTTTTCTTTGTGTTTCTTGTGCTTGGAGTTCGTTGAACTTCTGGATCTGTGGGCTTGTAGTTTTTATCAGATTTGGAAGATTCTTGACCATAATTTTTTCCGGGTTTTTTTTTTTGCTCCCCTTCTCCCATCTATCAGGAACTTAGTTACATGTATATTAGGCTGCTTGAGATTGTCTCAGAACTCAGTGAATGTCTGTTAATTTTTTTAATCTCTTTTCTCTGTTTTATTTTTTTCTGTTTTGACATCCAGTTTCAGATGTTGAGTAGTCAGTTGGAGTTCTGAAATAGTTTCATTGCTGTGTCTTGAAGGTCACTAGTCTTTTTTTTTCCCCTGCAATGTCTAATCTGTTATTAATCTCAGTGTGGTTTTTATCTTTCACGTTGTAATTTTCATTTCTGGAAGTTCAATTTGAATGTTTTAAAAAATGTTTTCTGTGATGCCCCTTAAATATTTGACAATATGGAGTACAGTTGTTATACCCATTGTAATGTCCATGTCTTTTCATTCTAACAGCTGTGTCAGTTCTGGATTGGTTTCCATTGATCGATCTCACCCCTACCCCTTATGGGTTGTGTTTTCCTGCTTCTTTGCATGCCTGGTAATTTTTGATTGTGTGCCCAGACATTTGTGAATTTCTACTTTGTTGGATGCTGAGTCTCTTTATGTTTCTATAAGTTGTCTTTGGCCATTGTTCTGGAACAATCGGGTTACTTGGAAATAGTTTGACCTTTGAGTCTTACAGGATTTTTTAGATGGGACTGGTGCAGTATTTAAATAGTTTCATGATAATTATTCTTCACTGCTGAGGAGATACTGCTCTGTGTAATTATCTAATGCTCTGTGAATATTGATCTGGTTGATGAGTCTGTCTCCTAGCTTCTGTGGTTTGCTGGCAGTCTTGGATATTCCTTGCATCATCCTGATCCCTGCCTTCATCTTCTTCACATGGCATTCTCCTTATGTGCATGTCTGTCTCTGTCTAGATTTCTCTGTTTTATTGAGGGGACACAGTTCAACATATAACCTCCCCCTCCCCACCCAGTGGTATTTCCTGAACATGCCACTTTCTGTGCTTTTAGGCTCTTACTCATGTTCTCTCAGCTTGGAATGCCCTCTTTCCTTTCTTCTACTCGTCTTTCTTAAAAGCCACCTGCTAATCAGAATTAATCTCTATTTAGAAGGTTTTATTTAAATTGTGTCTTTTATTACAAGTATTTACTATTTCCTACACACACTTGTATTTTTGAAGACCTGCAGAGGATTTGTTCTGATATTGTGCCCCAGTTCTTTCATCATCCCCCAGTATCACCTGTCGTAACTCTATAACTGGTGGTTGCTTGAATTGAACATATTAAGGAGTGTGTCTGAGCAGATGTTTGCAGGAATGAGATACTCCTTAATAACTTTAGGAAGGATAGGAAACTTAGGACTCCAGAATCAGGGAATTCACTTTGAATGTGATTATGGTAAGTCAGGCATGCATTAATTTATTAATTGAGCCATCTAAGTAAAGAACCCTTTACTGCTGTCTGGAATAGGCTAGTGAAAATTTCATAATTTGCTTGTATCCTCATGGACCTTACTATCTGAAGAGTTATGAGGTAAAAGAACAGAGAAGATGGATATGAAAGGTTTTCCTAAGGAACCCTTGACAGAATGATGGGCCATGCAGGGTGGAAGATAGAGAGTTAAAGAAGCATAATGTCAAGCCTTGAGGAGTGGGAGAGTATTGTTGGTGGAAACGGGAAATCAGCCAAAGGCATTTTGATGGGGGAGAGAAGATAAATTAGTTTGCTCCTAGATAAAATGAGTAGAATGTGTAAGTAGAAAATTCAGAATGAATGATGAATCAGTAGATGTTCTTGCTTTGCCATGAAAGAGGGAAGAGAGGACACCAGCAGTTAGTTGGGTTGAAGGGCTGACAGGAGTCAAGAGCAGAGATTTTATGGGTAGGTGATAAACTGGAAATGTTTGGAGGAGGACTGAGAGTGACTGAGGAAGTGGGAAGTGACACTGCAATGATCATTTCCATTTTACAAATGAGGAAACTGGGGCACAGAAAATTAAGAAAGACACCCAAGGACACAGCTAGTAAGTGGTGGAGCCAGAATTCAAATCCGGACAGTATGGCTTTAGAGTCTGTGCTCTTAGGCACTACCCTCTGCAGCCTGTAATTATTTTTCTTTAAATCTGTTAACTTATTTAATATGTTAAGTTTTTCTTTCATAAGGAAACATTATTATAAAGTTAGAATATCAGCCTCACTTGTCACTTAACAGAAGGCAAGAGTAAAAATAAATATAGGGAAACCAGAGCAATTCAGTTAAATTTATGCACCTTACAGAATGCATACCTGACAAGAATGGAATTGTTTTTATGATCAGTTAGTAACTAAGGGATATTCTGCTAGATGTCAGGTAGTTTCAGATAATGATGAGATGCTGTGTAAGATAAGCAACAGATATTTGTTGGACACTTACTGTGCCAAACATTTCCTCTTGGTGTTGGGGATATAGTAGTGAATAAGACAAGACTCCTTGCTTTTGTGGAGCTTGTTTTTTAATGGAGACACACAATAAATACCTAAACAAGTAGATGGTTGGAGAAGATGCAGTTTTTGGTAGGAAGATCAGGGATATGCTTTATTTCTGTTTCATTTAACTCGTTTCAAATGAGCAAATATATCTACAGGATATACTGGTTTATGTAAGTGCCAGTCACAGTCATGCATAAGATCTCGCAAATCTGTGGTATCCTGAACAACTTAACACTTTTTTTTTTCCAATTGGAGTAGTGAAATAACAGTTTGCCCACATGAAAGCCTAGGAATCTCCATATAAAAGAGTAGTCATTTATAATCACCGTCCATTTTGTCACTAAGCCAAGAAAAAGTTCCAGAGTCCGGCGCTCTGCCCTTAACAATATTAGCAGTCTTAACATTTTTATTGAAATTCATTTGAGAGTAAGGACTTCCATGCTTTTAAAACAGTAGGTAGATTTTGCTACCAGAGTGTCTTGGGCATTAAGAAAAGAATTTAGTAATGTGCAGGAAAATTTAGTTGATGAAAATCCTTGTTAGTGACCTTTGCCTACTATCCACATTTCTGAATAGGTAATGTGGAAGAACATTCTATTTCTGAAAGTTTGAAAAAGTTTTCCTGAGCATCGGGTCTAGCAGTTCACTCATTTTCCATAAAATAGATCACACTGCAGTGTCTTAGTTATCTCCTAAGAAATAATATCTCCAAAAACATGGACATATTTACTGCTTTCCAGAGCACATTGAATTAAATGTATTACTATTAAGGTAAATACTGCAGTGGGTACAACTAAGAAAACAAAGCTAACAAATGTCATCTTTTAAAATTTCAAAATGAAAATAGCCTATTCAGGTCCACGGGGGAAATTTTTAAAATTTTAGTTGACTTTTTTTTGGTACTTAATAGTTAGTGGGAAAATTGGCACTGCTTTCCAGCAATTAAAATATTCCCGTCCTGACATTTGAGGATTTACAACATAAAGGCAGATTTCAAATTCTTGAATTTTGAATTAGTGTGGTGTTTTAGAGTTTTTAAAGTTTGTTCACACGTGTTATCTCATGTGCACCTCACAGAGATGCTGGTGGAATGGCTTATCATCCCGGCTTGACAGGAATGGCAGAGGAGCCTTGGAGAAAGTCATGATCACACAGTGAATTAGTAGATCTGAGGCTAAAATTGGCTTATTTCATTTAACGTATGTACTAAATGCCAGTCGTATGTTGTAGTTACTGTAGAGATCAAAATTAGAGGCACTGTGCTGGCACCCCTACTTCTGGCTGTCAAAGCATACTACACAGCACAGGTGGATGTTCCGCTCCCTTTGTGCTCCCTCGGCAAGTCTGGGGCGTACAGTTCTTGATAAGAGTCTCTACTCTGCCTCTTGATGTTAGTCTTGCTGATGTTCCTCATCATCAGCACTGTCCTTCTCATCAGTGACAGTAGTGGCTTGGGAGAGGAAGAGAGGGCACTTTGCATCTGATTATAGAAACGTATAATCTTGTGTCTACTCTGCCAATAGAAGAACTTACTTCTTTTTGTATACCGTTCCTCCCTGTTAACCCGTGATTAGATCTCATGATTTGAGTCAGTTGAGTCAGACAGTGTTTTTTGAGTGCCTATTATGTGCCCATTCACTAAAGATTTGCAATGAAGCAGCAGTTCCATCCTCAGAACCTTATGTTATAGTTGAGGAAAGTGACAATAACACACATGCATGTAACATAAAAATAAAGGTAGAAATGTATTTTGTCATATTTATAAATATGAAAGTATACATATACACACACATTTTTATATGGGAGCCTCACACTAACCTTGCTTCCATCCAAGCCTCGAGACCACAAATCCACCCTGCTGCCTCTTTTTGTCAACAAAGTTTTATTGGAACACAGCCCCGTTGATTGGTTTACGTATTGTCCGTGGTTACTTTTGTCAGCTAGGGCAGAGTTTTGATTAATTGCAACAGAAGTTGCATGTTCCACAAGACCTAGAACATTCATACCTGGGCCCTTTAAGAAAATGTTTGCTGATCCTACTCAAGATTTTGCCTGCCATTGTACTCAAAGGTGTGGTTCAGCTTCGGAGCTAGAAAGTAAAGCTTGATTCAAGTAGCTAACAGAAATGACACTGTGGTTGGAACTTTGAGGTGGAGTGGGTGGTTTTCATGCTGTAGGTGTGGGATCACTATGGTAAGTGAAAAGGTGTAAGTGACCTAAGTACTCTTTGCTTTGAGGCAGGGAACCTGTTGTGCTTTCAAAAGAGCATTTATGTTGGTGTATTCTAGTAAATGTGAATTGTGTGTGGTGATTATTAAAAGTGTATTAAAATTATGAATTAATAAGTATGTATAAACTAGACAATGAAAGCCCTAGTTACTAAGGAGTAAGGAAGAGGAGATTTTTGTTACCGTTTGGCTTTTATAGTAGGAGGCATGGCTTTTTTGCCTTCCATGATTCTTTTAAATTGTGAAGGATATCCAGATACCATGTGGTCAGAAAAATGACTAGTCCCTGCTTGAGAACCTTTTTCATCTGGAGAAATATGTTGTGATATAAGGTGAGAAACTGTGTTCCAGTCTTGATTTTGGCACCAGCCTTTGATAGTCATTAAACCTCTCTGGGTTGCAGCTGCCCCTCTATAAACTGAAGTCGGGGAATTAGATGTCTTACAGGGTTCATTTATTCACTCACTCACTGAATAAATATTTAGTGAGTGCCTTTTATGTGCTGGCACAAAAGAGTTGCGTAGGACCCCTTTGCCTTCCTGTAGTTGGATGGGTGAGCAGAGAAATCATACTGATACAGTTGGGGTGAAGTGTTCAGATGGTCTCGCCCAGGACAGCGGGTAAAGGAACTGGAGAGAGTGCCCAGTCCAACCTGAGGGGGGAGTGTTGTGGTGGGGTTTGGGATGGCTCTTTGCTTCTTTCACTCATTCCTTTATTGTCTACTGTAACCCTTTGCCTTGTTGTTGTTATAAGAATACAAAAGATAAATAAGACCAGTCCTTCCCTTAGGGGCATTAATTGTGAGAGCATACTGGTGACTCTAGCAGGTGGCATGCTTGCTGTGTTGAAATAAGGACAGAATATTGTCACTTGCCAGATAACGTTTTGGTCAATGACAGACTGCATGTATGACAGTGGGGACGTAAGATTATAATGGAGCTGAAAAATTCCTGTTGCCTAGTGAGGTCTTGATGATTCTGACCCTCTGTAGACCTAGTTAAATGTGTTTGCATCTTAATTTTTAACAAAAAAGTTTAAAAAGTAAAAATAAAAAATTTTAAAACTAAAGTTTACAGAGTGAGGATGTAAAGAAAATATTTTTGTACAGCTATACATGTCTGTGTTTTAAGCTAGGTTTTGTTACAAAAGAGGCAAAAAGTTAAAATTTTTTTTGAAGTTTATAAAGTAAAAGTTAACACTAAGCTAAGGTTAGTTTATTATTGAAGAAAGAATTTTTAAAAATAAATTAAGCGTAGCCTCAGTGTACAGTGTTTGTAAAGTCTACAGAAGTGTACCATCATGCCCTGGGCCTTCACACTCACTCACCATTCACTCACTGACTCACCCAGAGCAACTTGTAGTCCTGCAAGCTCCATTCATGGTAAATGCCCTGTACAATTGTTTTTTGTTATTTATGCATTATTTTTACTGTACCTTTTCTGTTTAGGTATGTTTGGATACAGAAATACTTACCATTGTTTTAAAACTACCTGCAGTATTTAGTATTTAGTACTATGCAGCACAGGCTCGTAGCCTGGGAGCAACAGGCTGTGTACCATGTAGCCTAGGTGTGTAGTAGGCTATGTCATCGCAGTTTGTATAAGTACACTTTGTGGTGTTCACACAACAACGAAATCACCTAAGGACACATTTCTCAGCATGTCCTTGTGGTTAAGCAACACAGGCCTGTTCCTAAGGGAAAGATGGAGCAGGAGAGCAATTCCCTCTTAAGTTTCTGGGAAGGTTTCTTAGACAAGATGACATTTGATCTGTGTCTTGAGGTTTGAATTCAGGATTCCTAGGAGCAGAAAAGAGAGCAGGGACAACATTCTAAACAGAGAACACTTGTGCTCTGGCACTGTCGAACGGTGAGGGCATCGGTGCAGCTGAGGGAAAGGATGTCACAGGGAATGGGACGGAGAGAAATAGTGGGAAATGGGACGAGAGGTGTAAACACTTAACCTGGAAGCTCTGGATGTTTAAAGTGTTGGTGATTTTGAAACTTTTAAAGACATGAACGTTGACAGTAGTGGGGAGAACGAACTGAAGGGGTGGAGACTGGACAAGGAGCAGTTACTGTAGGAAACCTACCTACACACACTCCACCCCTGCACCTCCCCTTTTGGATTAAGATCTTGACAGAGTGTGGAAATAAGCAGTTGTGTTTGTGAGACATTCCAGAAGCCAAAGTATGTATTTAGAATGTAGTTAGATTGTGTGTGTGTGTGTGTGTGTGTGTGTATTTGTGTGTTTGTGGTAAAGGGATTGAGGAGGTGGAAGTAAGACAGTGAATAAGACTTAGGTTTCTAGCTTGAGAGGATGGATGGATGGAGATGCTGTTTATAGAACTGGGTCAAACTTGGCACTACTGCCTGCTCCCAAGCCTGTGCAGACACAGTTAAATATAGCATGCCATGCTTTCTGACTGAGGCCGAAGTTAGCTTTGGAATCTTTTCTCTAACAGTGAGTGCTCCAGGCAGCCACTGCCAGTCTATTGCGCTGGAGACGAAACCTGTTTGCCTTCCCTGTTGTAAGAGAGGAGGGGAAGAGGGAGAGCAGTCCCACCCCACTCCAGTTCCTCTTTGCCCTGTTTTATTTTCTTTAGAACACGTCATTTTCTGATATTATCACATTCACTTGTTTATTGTCTGGTGATTCTGCTCTCTTCAATAAAATATAAACTCCAGGAGGCCTGAGATTTGCCCAGCATTTTCACATTTATGTCTTTAATGCTAAGAACATCGTCTGGAACAGCCCTGTCTGATAGAAATAGAAGCCATTTATGTAATTTAACATTTTCATATTTTTTTAAAAAGTAAGAAATAGTAAAATTAACTTCAGTAGTATGTTTTATTTTACCTGATATGTTGAAACATTTCAACTTCCAATCAAAATAAAAAATTATTAGTGAGAAATTTTACATTTTTTATTTTTTAATACTAAGTTCTTGAAATCTTGTGTGTGTTTTACATTTATAGTTCAACTCAGTTCTGACTAGCAGCTACATTTCAAGCATGCAATAGCCACATGTGTCTGTTGGCTACTGCATTAGACAGTGCAGGTTTAGAACACAGCAGGGGGCTGGGCACAGAGGCTCAGGCCTGTAATCCTAGCACTCTGGGAGGCTGAAGCGAGTGGATTGCTCAAGGTCAGGAGTTCGAGACCAGCCTGAGCAAGAGCGAGACCCCGTCTCTACTAAAAAAAAAAAAAGTAGAAAGAAATGATCTGGACAACTAAAAAAAAAAAGAACATCGCAGGGGCTCAGTAAATATTTGTCAATGAGTGAATGAATGAGAGGAAGGTGGGTTGGTCGTTAAAGGTTTTATGTAGAATCAAGGAAGGGTTTTGCTCTCATAGTGAGGCAGTTGAGCATATTTATGTGTTTAAGACAGAACTAGGAGAGAGAGAGGTAGGAGATACCTGGAGAAGAGAGCTAATTGATGGACGAGGTCCCGAGGGGGTGGTTGGGAACGGGATCTGCAGCTCAGATAGACAGGATGAGTGACTTCTTGCTATCTCTTCCCCTTTGAAGAAGGATATTCTTTAGTATATTAATATTTCGAGGGAACCAAATCCAGTTTATTTAGCATAAATTCTAATTGAATTGTGTTATAGCTGTTCCTTCCTGCATTTTAGGTGTTGGATAGTTGAGGGTCATTTTTAAGGTCTTAAAGATGTTTTCCCTAATGACTTAAAAAAAAAAGGAAAAGAAAAACATCCTTTTTTCCCACTTTTTTCGGTGGGAAGTAGGAAAAGTGTTATTGGCATGTATCACTGTTTTTACTTTGGTATCATGCAGCTAGAAAAAGAAATATTTTCTATATTAAAAGTTAACTTATCAAATCTGATTTTTAGCATTATGATTATATTTGGAATTATATAAAATTATGTATTTTACAGCCTGAATATAAATCAAGGTTATTTTCCCAAAATTGCCCCTCAGCCCTCACATACTTGAGTTCTTAAACAGTCCTCTTGCATAGTCTCGCATATTATGAGGTGTATTCTCCATGACTTTACTTTGAGTAGCAAAGTTCTAGTTGAGGATGACACATAGGCATGGAGCACCCTCTTTCAGTGGTAGTTGTGAAAGCCTTTGGAGGTCCTTGATGGAATAAATCTGTAAATAGTGAAGCAAAGAAGTTTAATAACAGATTTTTGAGGTTATAACCTCACATTTTCAGGTATTGATATTGTAAATAAAACTTTTCAAGACCCATTTTAAAAAGTATTGTAATAAGTGGAAATCATGAATATACCCATTGAATTAATGGAAAACATCACTGTTTCTAATGTTAAAAAATTTTATCTCATTGTTCTTTGGGATTAAATGACCAGTTATCATATAGGGATTCAAAAAGTGTTATATCTACAACAACTTAGAATTTGATATGCTCTGGAAAACCTAGATGACTTAAAAGGGATTTAATGATGACAAAGGCACTGATGTTGAAGATGGAAGTAGGCTTTTAACTATGTTGATCTGCTCCTCCCATACATATACATATAGATTTTGATAGGTAATACTGATCCTGTTGGTAAATGTGAGATCTCTTTGCTTTTGGGACAGCGTTATGTTCTGATTGTGGTTTGCTCAGACAAATGTGATAATGTCAAAACTGGAAGCAATTGTAGAGGGTGGTTATTCAGGGGTGCTCAACTTTTTCTTCTGCTGCAGCACACTAGAGCAGGTTAGGTTGCATTCTGGTCAAAAACAGAGGCTGCCAGGACAATGCTTGGGTGATGGGGGAGGGAGAAAGAGGTGCATATATTTTGAAGAAGCCCCCCATGAATAATGATACTACCCTTACGTGTGAGGGGGCACCAGTGTCATGTAGTTAACCTCAGAGCTAGGACGAGAACCCTGGACTTCTCTCCCTGGGCCAGTTTTCATTTTCTCTGCCACACCTTCTTCCTTTCCTTTTATTATTTTTGTACCTCTTTTTCCTTTCTATTTTCAACAAAATTTTAAATGTCATATGCTTCCTAAGATGAAAACTGCTGAAATATACTAAGAAACAGTCTTTGAATTTCAAAGCAAGGTATGTTTACAGAGACATCATCAACTAATGTAGTTCTGTTTTCTGACTTCTTAACAGTCACCACTGTTTTTCAAGTCACCTCGGCTCAGAACTGCTGAGTCATTTTTAATCTAGCTCTAGTCTCTTATCGTCCATATGTCAACAAGCTTTCAAGTCCAGTCAGTCTGCCCTCATGGTGTCTATTCATGCATCTCCTTTTCCTTTTCTGATAATACCCTCCTGAAGGCTTTCACAGTCCCATGCTTGGACTGTTGAAATAAGCAATGGCTTGATCTCTATTTGTAGTTTCTCCCTGTTCTGATCCTTTTATGCATCAGTTCTGTTATTCAGCACTTTCAGGGTACCACTTTAAACATTAACTTTCATTTTCATAATACCCTTGAGGTTTAAGTACTGTTGTAAACCCATTCTGCAGACGGAAAGGGAGGCACAGCTTTATTTAATTGACTTATCTGTAGTGACACAGAAGCTAGTAGATAACTAGTATATGGCAAAATTGAATCCAAACTCTCCAGAGTGTCTATTGCTGTAGCTAAACACACACTGGAGTTTTGTCACTCCTTGCACACCTTCTCTGGCACCATCTTAGCCTTTTTTGCAAAATCCAGATTCCTTAGCCTGCCATTCTTTGGTCCAGCCTGCCTTTCTAGCCTTACCCTACTCCCCTGTCTGTATTCTATTTTCCAGCCACATTTGAGGTGGCATTTAAGCTGCTATTAGAAAGAGAGGTGAGAGTCAGGTAAAGCAATGAGGGAATGGTGTTTGAGGCAGAGCAGAGAGTGTTGAGAGAGTATGGGGTTGCCTTAGAGGAGCTGGCGCCTAGAGAGGGAGGGAATGACACAAGGTGAGGCACGAGTGAGAGCCAGCAGCCAGGTTATGGAGCATTTGCTGGCCATCTTCCACAGGATGCTTTTGTGACTGTTCATGAGCTTCATGCCTCCTGGATAACTAGCTTTTTTTTTTTTTTTAAGATTCTTTTCTAAAATTCAGTGTAGAATTCTTTTTTCCTGGACTCATTATTTAATTTCCTTCTTTTTTGGCCACAGTCACCCACTTGTCTATTTTCACCTGAATGTGAGCAGGTTGTATTTGGAAAGGACATTGTCAAGCAGGGTACTGTTTCCTAACCCATGTTTCTTTTCCCTACTAGTTCAGTTAATCTTCATTCCTTTGCAGGTATTCAACAGTCTTGTCTTTCAGGAGGAATGTCTAATGTCTCTTGAGCACTTTCCTGCCCCTTCTGTCTTTGAGGTGCAGTTCAGAGTGGTATAATGGGTGCTGAAGGCCAGACTACCTAGAGCCACCTTGGAGCTGTTCACCTTAGTTTCTTTCTGTGTAAAATGTGACAAAGGCTATACTAAAGCCACCTATTTCATAGGGCTCTTTTGGATATGAGGGCGTACTGGAACCAGTAGGCATGGAATAAGGGATCAGTGAATGTTGTCACTGCTTTTTATTACTTTCTGTATAATTATGAAAAACTACTCACAGACTCTCTGGTAAAGGGTCTTAGGAACCTTTTTTATCTTTTATTGAGGATACTTTTTCTGGTTTGGAAAAATTTGCTTGTTTGAGAGGTGAAAATGAAATCTCATTTATTTATTTACTTATTTTTGACTACTGGTAAGTTTGAAAGTTTTCCCATACACTTACTATTGGTTTGTGAGAATTGTATCTTTTACATGTTTTAAAGGTGGGGGGAGAGGGAGGAGACCCAAAAGTTATTAATTGTATTATTAGAGAGCTTTCATTATATATTAAGGATATTATGTAACCCTTAGGTGAGTAACATTTTCCACACTAGTTTACTATAGAATTGAGATACAAATGTTGATTATGTTTAAATATATATATGGAAGAGGGAAAACTATTATGAGCTTTAAAATGATGTGTTTATTTACTCCATAAATATTCTTTTAACAAAGGGCTACTTTTTATACTATTAAATTTTATAACCACTATTGAACAGTTAATTTGCTCTGTGTTTTTTTTAAAGTGCCTTTGATCAGATGAAACACTTTGTCTTTTGGGTATTTTTTAAATGGAAAACTGTCATAAATATACAGTGTTTTAATTGTAATCACAAAGCCAAGTTATTGCCTCATTGGATAATTTTAAGTATTACGCTGCAACTCAGTATAGGTACTCAGTACTTAACTAGACTTAAAAATATCCTGTATGTTTAACAGCTATTTAGCTAGAACTAAAAAAGAGTGAAAAGTATGCATATGGTTCTTTTTTCTCCCTGGGACAGGAGAGGGAAAAGTTAAAAAATTCTGGGGGTGGGGGATGGGTTGTTGTTGCTTCAGAAGGCAGAGGTAAAGATTAGGGAAAGCAGCTTTCTTCAGAGAAACCTTATGTACCTGAAACTTAGTAGCATCTTGAGACACTTCTTAAAATAGCATGGATATGGCACAGTTGAAGGACATGACAGCGGCCAGCAGTAGGTTGCCTTTCTGCTTGTGTCGTATTCCTAGCTGCCTCCTTCTGTGTTCTTACCCTTCTCTTCTAAGAGGGAGAGAACAGCCAAGCAGGCAAGTGTCACCTGTTTTTTTTTTTTTTCTCGAGACAAGGTCTTCCCGAGACAAGGTCTTGCTCTGTCACCCAGGGTAGCGTGCCGTGGCATCATCACAGCTCACAACAGCCTCAAACTCCTGAACTCAGGCGATCCTCCTGCCTCAGCCTCCTGAGTAGCTGGCACTACGGGCGCAAACCACCGTGCTGGTTATTTTCTATTTTTTGTAGAGACGGGGCCTTGCTCTTGCTCAGGCCGGTCTTGAACCTCTGGCCTCAAGGGATACTCCAGCCTCAGCCTCCCAGAATGCTAGGATTATAGGTGTGAGCCACTGCGCCAGGCCAACTTTCAGCTTTTTAAATGGCTTTATAATATTTCAACATTTAGTTGTGTTGTAATGTATCATTTCCCCTCTTTTTGTACTTTTAGGTTACTTGGAGGGCAACTTTAGTATGCCTGTAGGCTCTGACAAAGTTATGGTCAAGGATATGTAAGAAAATCTGAGAAAAATCTGGAGGTAGGGAAGGGTATCTTTGGGTAATCTAAGGGGGGGGTGTGTGTGTGTGTGTCTGTGCATGTGTATACATATATATAACATTATTATGTATTACATTTTAAAAATGTTAAATAATGTTTTACTGTCTTTTTGTTTAGACTTTGAAAAAAATGAACTAAGTTGAACTAATTATCATTTATTAAAATATTTATTTTAAACTCTAAACATTAGAGACTCTAGATGATATTTTAGGTAAAACCTTTCCTGTCCTCTGGCAATTGTCTGTAACATTTCAAATCCGTGGTATTTTACAAGGGAAAGAGTACTTTGGATTTATGTGATTGAGCTTGGTGATGTGTCATCTCATTTCATGTATGAGGCCATGTGTTGTTTGATGCCATGTGACATTGATGCTGGTGCTAAGACAAGCAAGAGTAGGCTCTTCAATCCTATCCCAGTGTGTTTCTATGTAGCAAGGTGAGCTTTCCTAATGTATTTCTTGTTTTACCTGTTTTGTAAACTAATATGCTAAATCTGCATGTTACAGAGGAATCTGAGATAGACAAAGCAGACTTAGAACCGAGGGGCTTTGTAAAGGTGATTATGAGCAGCTCAGTGACCTACACCTATGCTGTCTAGATTATTCCAGTGACTTTCCTTAAATGTCCCACAGATGACTCTGACCTGGGAGGAAGTAAGTGAAGACCTCATCTTCTGACTGAAAATGGGAAATGGCATTCATTGCATGCACTTGTCATGTTACTGCCAGTTAGGCTGGCATTTAACTGTTTCGTGTGCTGATGATGGTTTCCAATCCTGTCTCAGGTGACTGTATTTGTTCAGCCATAAGTAAGCATCTACTATCTGACAGGTACCTAGAGTGAGGGTCATCAAGAGTGATAGCCTTGAGCTGTATGGTCACTGTCATACATTTTTTCCTTTTGAAAGAAACTAGAATCTCAGGACCTAGTCTGATGAACATTAGTTCATTAGCTTGCTTGAAAGAATTAGTTTCTTGATTATAATTACCATAGTATGTCAGTTTGAATGACTGCATCATTTTGGTAAAAATTCTGAAATCTTTATTTATGAAAGTTAAACTTACTGAAAGCTCTATGACTGTGGTGAAAGTCTTTATCCTTTAAATAGATGGCTAGCATTTATATAGGCTATCCAGTCAGGACTGCAGTTGTTTGCTCATTTTCTTTAGTACTAACTTGAATTCCTGATGGAGTAACTGGCACTGTCCTATATAGATCTAGATTCTTGAAAGTACTTCCATTGGCATAGTGGTTAGAGATTGTATTTAACTTTTTAGGGCCATGGTCTCGTTTTATCCTCATAATTAGCTGCTTAATAAATAATGTTATTCTAGTACTGTGCTAGACAATTTTATGTAATTTAGATTCTGATTTGTATGCAACATTCTGTTTTTGTATTAAGACATGATAGTGACTGACAGGGCTGCTTCAGCAGCTGTTTTCTCATTTGCTATTTCCTTGTGTTGTTTGTTATCTGGTTTCTGCTAGTCTAAAAGGCATCCTTTTCTGCCCGTCTGCAGGGCTTTCCAGTGAGACATCTAAAATTAAACTTTGGTAAGAAATGAATTTACTTTTTGTTCCCCTAAGGGGCTGGGGTGAGTGGGTTAGAGAATACCTGTAAATAAATTTTTAAAGATATATTCATAATTGGGAGCATTAAGTCAAGTGCCCAATTAAGTCAGGAAGGAAAATGCAACTATAGTCATGAAGATAAACTGGTTTTTACTGCATTTGCCTCAAACTTAAAACATATCCATGAGCATTTTGCATAAGTAACCATATTTCAGTTGATATGTTAGGTACATTGCTTTCTTTAGCATAGAATTTTTCTAATAAAGTATTAGTTTTCAGTTTTTCAAAGGCTTTTTTTGGGCAGTCAGTCATTTAAAATCAATTTTCAGTTAATCACACCTAAAATTCAGCAGTTTGTATGTTTCATTTATTGCAATATATTAAGACTGTTCCACTTCATGTTGACATTTTCAAATCTTCTCTTAATGACAGGTTCACTTGTCTGTGGTCTTTATGTACTTACTACCCATTAAGTCGGTTAGGCAGCAGATACTTACTCAGCGGCTACCTTGTGCTAGATACTGTTCTTAGCCGTGGGGTGCAGTAGTGGACAAGGGGGCAGGGAGTTCCTGTGGCCTTTACGTGTCAGTAATGTTATTGCACCAGGAGGTAGACTTTGGCTTCTAATCTGCTGTCAGCACTGGCTACCTGGCAAAGTTAAAAAATCACTGATCTTCATTCTCTCGATCTAATAATAGTTGTTCGACTTCTTGTAAAAGGTTGCATCTCACCTCTAAACTTTCTCTTGAGACATTGTGTATCTTTGTTTACCTTTCTTTGTTTCTAAGCATCCCCTCCAATTCCTGGATATTAAGGGCTCAATGACTGCTTGATAACTTGTTTTCTATTATTAAATGGGTAAGAATTTTATTTTGATGGGTTTCATTACTGATTAAACATTTAAAAATTACGGGCACTATAAGAAAAATCTTTCTTCACTTGGAATTTTTATGACGGCCAATGACTCAAAATACTAGGTGGTATTATCTGCTGTATTTATTTTTACTGTTTAAAAATATTTAATAAACTTAGAATATTAGGGAAAATATAAGTTTACCCATACTATATGTTATATTATGTATAGTATAATAATTTATGGAATCTAGCAGCTATATCTTAGATGACTATTTTAATCTTTTCTGTGTTCCACATATTGTTACTAAAAATAAATTCTTGGCTTCCTATTTCATCTGTAAGAATTTGGTTTACCTTTTGTAATTGTAAGGGTTAAGGGCCCCTTTACTGTAAGGTTAGGTAAGATGTTCTGTAATCTAGTTGCTAAAGAGATTATGGTACCTCAAAAATAATACATGCTTGTTAAATACAGAATGATTAAATGCATTCATCTGTGTGTTAGTCTCAAAGTTTCAAGACTATTCTTTTTGGTTTTGAAATATAGTTAGTATTCCATTTTATTTTCTCTAATTGCTCAATAGTAATTTATTTCTTTTCTCCCTCTGTCCCTCCCTCCTGTAGGGCTTACCATGTGTGTCTGTTAAGTTGTACACTTTCATATTAACTTCTCCTGTCCTTTGTGCTACAATTACTGTTTTGCTTTCATGTATGTAATAAACTCTACAGTATGTTGTCGTTTTTACTTTAAACAATCAATTGTCTTTTTATTTTTTATTTTCTTGAGACAGAGTCTCACTCTGGGCTAGAGTGCAGTGGCATCATCATAGTGCACTGCAACCTCAAGCTCCTGGACTCAAACATTCCACCTGCCTCAGCCTTCTAAGTAGCTGGGAATACAGGCATGCACCACTATGCTTGGCTAATTTTTCTAATTTTTTGTAGAGATGGGGTCTCGCTGTTGCTTAGGCTGGTCTCTATAACTCCTGGCCTCAAGCAGTCCTCTCACTTCAGCCTCCCAAAGTGCTAGGATCACAGGCACAAGCTACTGTGCCTGGCCTCAAATTGTCTTTTAAAAATATTAATAAGAAAAATAGCTTTCATATTTATCTATATACTCACCTTTTCTGGTATTCTTTATTTCTTCCTGTAGATCTCAGTTTCTATGTGAATCATTTTCCTTCTGTGAACATTTTTTTTGAGTGCAGGTCTGCTGTCGACAAACTCTTTTACTTTCATTTGTCTGAAAAAGTATGTTGCCTTTGTTTTTGGAAAGGATGTTTTCACTGAATATAGAATTTTAGGTTAAAGGTCTTTTTCTTCTGTCATTTTAAAGATGTTTTATTTTCTTCTGGTGGTGCTCATGGTTTCTGATGAGACATCAGTGGTTCCCCTGTATGTACAGAGAGGTTTTTTGGTCCCCCCTGGCTACTTTTACAAGTTTTGTTTTCAGCAGTTTGGTTGAATGCCTCCGTGTGATTTTTGTGTGTGTGTTTTTTTTTTCCCATTGTTTTTTGCACTTGTTTTCAGTTTGGTTAATTTATGTAGCTTTGTTTTTACATTCATTGATGTTTTCTTCTGCAATGTCTAATCCATTAGGTCTATTCAGTGAATTTTTCATTTTAATTATTTTTTTATTTCTAGAATTTTCATTTGGTTCTTTTTGATAAGAGTATTTCCCTATTAAGATTCACTTTTTTCCTTTATTTTGTCCATGTTTTCCTTTATATTTTAAAACATTTACAATGGCTGCATTTTTTCTGCTAAATTCATTATTTCTATCATTTCTGAGTCAATAAATGGATTTTTTTCCTCCTGAATACAGGTGACATTTTCTTGCTTCTCAGCATGCGTAGTGAATTTGGATTGGATGTTGGCATTAAGAACGCTAGGTTCTTGAGCTTCTGGATTTTGTTGTCCTCTTTAGAGAGTGTTGAGTTTTGTCCTCGCAGCGCAGGCTGTTAATTTACTTGTGGACTGTCTTGATCCTTTGAGGTTTGTTTCGGTCTCCGTTAGGACAAGGCCATCCTTTACTCTAGGGCCAGGTTAGCCCTAAACTTAAAGGGTAGATTTTCTGGGGTCTCCATTAAATGAATGTCTGTGGTGTTTATCATGATTTCTCCACTGCAGCTGTTTGGAACACTTAACGTATTTCAGTCCTGTGTAAGTCCTAGTAGTAGTTCTGCTCACAGCTGCCCAGGAGTTGTTTTTGCCTGGCCTCATGGACCTTTCTTCAGCACTCGTGCAGCTTAGCGTTTGGCCAAAGAGTCGAGCAGATCCCTATATGTAGATTAACGGAGCTCCTTCTCTGCATAGCTCCTTCCTTTCTGCTACCTACCGCACAAATTCCAGCTAATACAGTAGTCTTGAACTCTTATCTCTTTCCTCAGTGCAATCAGACTGCTGTGTTCCGTTTGGGTTCCCCTCCCTATACTCTACATACTCTGGAAGTTGCTTCCAGATAGAAAGCCATGGTGATTGTGGGGCTCACCAAGACTGGTGCTTTTTTCTCAGTGATCACAGTTCTATGCTGCCTGTTGTCCAGTGTTTGAAAACAGTTGTTTCATGTTTTAGCAATTTCATAGTTGTTTATGATGAGTGAAGTAGTCTGGTACCAGGTACTGTAAAAAATGGTCAGAAGTGGAAGTCTTACACTACAGGCTTTTACAGATAAGTTTTTATCCATATCCCATTGTTAAAACAATTTAATATACAAATTTAATTAATGTTTTATGCTGAAAACCTGAGCTTCTATTTAGGTATTATATGAGTAATTTCCTCATGTATCTAGACAATTCAATACGCCATTTTGGCTAGTAGATTAAGACAAATTTGTATGTGTGTTTATATGTGTAATGTGTTTATGCATCCTGTAGTGACATATATTGGCCACTAGAGGGTAATAAGGAATCAGTTCATTTGTCCTTATCGTTGGATGACTATTCATTATTTCTATCATTACTGAGTCAGTAAATGGATTTTTTTCCTCCTGAATGCAGGTGACATTTTCTTGCTTATCATTAGACTCTTTGCACGGTCATAATCATTGCATAGTTTCACTTCAGTATATATTTATTATATTTATTCAGCACCTACTATGGAGTCAGACACTGCACTGTGTGCTTGGGATATAAAAATGAGTAAGAGAAAATTGTTTAAGCATTAACTCTAGCCTGTGCTATAAGACTGTTCTTTATTTCTGACTCATGAGCCCCTCATTTTTAAAATATTTCTTTTATCCTTACCCTCCTTAAGTTCCCCCCCTTTCTCAACTTTTTCTTCACCGTCTAAATATTCCTGATGGATTCAGTCCATTCTTTCATTTAACAAATATTTATTGAATGCAGGCCATGCGCCAGGCACTGTTCTTGGTGCTAATGATAAAATGGTGAGCAAAACTTACCCGTGGACTTAATTCACTCACCCTCCTAATCATGTACCTTTATTTGCAACCACTGTTAAAAGTGTGATTGGCTATTCCTTTAACATTTTCTCATCTTCATTTTGGGTGTGTCTTGTTGCTAAGGACCTTGCAGGTTTCTTCCCCCATAAGATTTGTTGCCCTCCTCATTTCTTAGAGGATTTTGTCTCAGAACCTCATCCTCACAGGAGTTTTCCACATTTGGATGCTGTAGTTTAAATTAACTTGAATTATTTCCATTTATTTTTTGTTCTTCATTTAATAATGGTTTTTCATTTAACCTTTTCTCTTTAAAATCTAATGTCAATTAATACTGTCACAGGAATGATCCTGTATCTACACATTAGTAATGAAGAAATTCAAGTTTGCAAAGTATTATACCTTAAGACTGACAGGTGGAGCTGCATGTGGGTCTTATATAGAGATTCATGGCTGTTGAAACTTGCTTTTACTCAGGTTCTTTTCCCAGGCTTTTTGCATTCGATACTTCCTCTGTGTCTACCACTGTCTTTTTGAGGCTTACCGTGTCCCAGTCTCTGAGATCAGTTTATGAAATGTTTCTTTGTAGAATCAGTGCTAATCTGTACTTGTAATACGGTCTCTAGTTTCTTGCTAGAATATAGTAACTTGATTGGAGTGAGAAAGCTATATCATTTTTTTTAGTAAAATATTTAACAACAAAACTTTTACGAGCTTTAAAAAAAGTTCTGGAAACATGCTAATGGTAAAAATGATCCATACAGGTCACAAGTGTATAAAAATGCAAATAGAACCCTGTTGCGTACTTTTCTCCAACTTTTCACACTATTTGGCAGCAATTAAAAATATTTTGAAACAACTCCAAATAATGATTTTAAAGATAGTTTTAAATTTAATATTTTAAGTTGATCATTAAATTATAACATCTGATATTGTAATATATATTGTGATATATTCTTAGGCTAAAATATTATTATACCTAATTTTTAATTGAGTTGAATAAAGATTATATAGTAGATATTAGGTTGAACCATATGAAATTGCTGTTTTGAATTTCATATGATTCCACCTAATAATTTATTACCATCATTTCTGTTACAGGATGAACACAGTCCTTTCTTTCATTAACATTTGAATTAAAAGGGAAGATAGAAACTTTAGAAAGAATAAAAATACAGTGATTTGCTTAATTATAAAATCAGGTTGACTAGAAATACCCATATTAGTTTCTCCCCTTGGAAGTTTATCATAGGAAAGGAATGAATGAATGGATAACTGAAATACTTTTTGGCTGTTGAAGGAAATTAAACTCCTAAGTTTTATATTCTGGTTTTTATACATAGCAGTTGAGCTAAGAAAGGAGATGATGAGCATGTGCTGAGCATAACTTCTCTCTCTCTCTCTTTCGTTACTACCCCCACCCCCACCCCTGGGATAGAGGCTTAATCCTTCACTTCACTAAATAACGGAATGTTACTAACTAGTTATGATAGATGGTATCATAAATAGCTGGAAAAGGTCTGAGAAGTGAAAAACAAAATTATTTCTTGCTAATTCACATTCAGATTACCCATAGCATATTTTCAAAAGAACATTAGATTCTTTGTCACCTAGCATACCACCCTTATAAATGAGAATGTGTGTTAGTATAAAACAACAACAATAATATAACTAGAAAGGGAAATCTATTGAGGGGGAAAAAAAGCTCTCTAGTGTATTGTGTATTTAGACCGTAGCTTATTTTTGGATTATCTGCTACTTATGTTAGTTGGAGAACAGCTTTCTTTTATTAAGCTGAACAGTTAAATTGTCTTTTAGATGCTGTTTGAAGCAGAATTGGCATCATCTGGTGGCTTGTTAGAAATGTATCAAAACCTGCATTTTTTGTTGTTGTTGCTTTTGAGACAGCATCTCACTCTGTTGCCAAAACTGAAGTGCGGTGATATGATCACAGTTCATTGCAACCTCCAACTCCCAGCCTCAGGTGATCCTCCTGCCTCATCCTAGAATCTGCGTTTTTAAACAAGATTGAAAGACTACTCTAAGCACATTAAAGTTTGAGAAGTGCTATTATAGATCATGAGTGGCTTTGTCACCACACAGTCCCTGTGTAGTTCCTCAGTAAGTGCTGGTTGAATTTAATGCATGTAATTGACTGAATCTAGATTCGGAAAATGAAACAAGTATTTCAGGGGGGTAATTATAATAATAATAATTAAGGAGTTACCCATTTCTTTGTTAATTCTTTCATGGCTATCTGGATATCAGAATTATCTCTTCTTTGAGATGTATCCTTGAGTCTTGTTCCATCCATGCTGGGTGGTCATTTGGATGTCTTGTGAATTGTGTGTGTTAAGTGTATGTATGAACACAAATCAACAATAGTATATAAGTAATTAGAATTTGATGAGTCAGTGATGCCTATTGTAATGTATAAGGTAACTAAAAAATAAAAATATGAGAGGGTGTAAAAAATTTAACCCAGCAAAAGGTAAGAAAGGGACATAAAGCAGTTGGAACAAATGGAAAGGTTGTTAGTGTTCATACTTAAGTAAAACACAACCACATACTGTTTACAAGAGACAAACCTACAATAACAAGGAAACAGGTTGAGAATAAAAAAGATGAGCAAAAGACATACCACACAAAAATTGATTAAAAGAAAGCTTGCTGGAATGGAAAAATAAGCACCGCATGTACTCACCAGCAAATTGGTTTCACTGATGAACACCCAAGCGCACATACAGGAATAACATTTATTGGGCACCGGGCAGATGGGAGGGGGAGGAAGGGATGGGTATATACAAACATAATGAGTGTGATGTGCATCATCTGGGAGATGGACACACTTGAAGCTCTGAGTGGCAGGGGGTGGGAGGTGGGCAATGTAACCTAAACATTTGTACCCCCATAATATGCAGAAATAAAAAAAAGAAAAAGCTTGGTGTAACCGTACTATTATCAGACAAAGCAAAAGGCATTACTGGAAATAAAGAGGGCAGTTTACAACGATAAAAGGTTTTATTTATCAAGAAAGTGTAACAACTCTAAATTTGTGTAATCCAATAACATATCTTAAGTGGGAGTTTTTTAATAATACGTCTTGGTAACTGATAGAGTAAGATGAGAGCAGAAATTTTAAAAATGCATGTAAATTTAGCAAACTTTTGATCAGGCTGATCACAAAGAGAAGACCTCATTAACCAATCTAGAGGCAAAGGGTACATCACTACAATTACACCTACCTTGAAAAGCTTATAAGAGGATATTATAAGAACTTAATGTCAATACACTTGAAGTTTAGATGAAATAAATAGACATACTGTTAGAAAAACATGACTTACCAAAACAGGCACACCAGGAAATCCAAAATCCGAATAGTCCTATTAAAGAAACTTGATCTTTAATTGCACAAGCTACTCATAAAGAAAACTCCAGGTTCAGAGGTTTCACCAGTGAATCTACCACAAAAAGATAATCATGACCAAATTGCATTCCAGGAATGCAAAGTTTAACATTTCAAAAATCAGTCAGTGTCATTCACCACATAAACAGAGGAAATGAGAAAAGTCTTGCCGTTCCAGTAGATGTAGAAGAAGCATTTAATAAAATCCAGCATCCATCCATGAGAACAGGATCTTAGAAAACTAGCAATAGAAAGGAGTTGCATTAATCACATAATGGTAGCTATTAAAAACCTACAGTAACCCTAATACTGGAGAAATGTTGAAAGCTCCATGGTATATGTATCTCCTCTTCTAATCATCATACTACTGGAGGTCCCAGCAAGTGGAATAAGGCCGAGGAAGGAATAAGGATTGGGAAAGAACAAATAAAACTGTTCAAGTGCTCAGCAACCACATGTGGCTATTTGCTACTTTTAATGCAGGTAAATCCATCATTGCAGAAAATTCTGTTGGGCAGCACCATTCTATAGTGACAATGCAATTTCAGCCCAGATGCCAACATGAGTTTGTTTGGTGGATTTGATGGGCTGATTCTGATACTCATACGGAATTGCAAAGGGCTAAGAATAACCAAAAGTTTCTTGAAGAAGAACAGAATTATCTATTAGATACTAAAACTTTTAAAGCTGTTGTAATTTAGATAGTGTCTGGTTCTTGAACAAAAAGATCTAGGTAGGTAAGAACAGAGTAGGGAGTTCAAAAACAGATCCAAGCATATGTGGGCATGTGATTTATGATAAAGGTAGCATTGCAGAGCAGTGGAGAATGCTTATCTTTTTATTTTTTGAGACGGGATCTTGCTGTGTTACCCAGGCTGGATTTGAACTCCTGAACTCAAACTACCCTCCTGCCTCAGCCTCTTGAATAGCAGGGACTACAGGTGTGTGCCACTGCACCTGGCTGTTTTTAATTATTGGTTCTGGGTCAGTTGGGTCTCCATGTGGGGGGGAGGAGATATGAAACTTGATTGCTACCTCACGCACAGAAATCAAATCCAGTGGATTGCCAATCTAGATGTGAAAGGTAAAAGCTAACTTTTGGAAGATAACAGAATTTCCTTATGACTTTAGTGTAAGTAAAATTCTTAGACACCAAAAGCACAGTACTAATTCTAAAGATGATAGGTTGATAAAATTAAGAACTTATATTTATCAAAGAACACCATTAAGAGAGTGACAAGACAAGCCACTTACACCAATAAGGGGCTTATATCCAGAATATGTTAAAAAGTGTCATAAAAATTTATTAGAAAAAGACTTACAATTCAGTAGGAAAAAAATGGAAAAGCAACCTGAATGCACAATTTCGTAGTATTGTCCAAGTATCAAATACACATGAAAAGATGCTCCTAGTCACCAGGAAAATGCAAATTAAAACCACAGTCAAGTACCGCTGCAGACTTACCATAACAAGTGAAATTAGAAAGGCTGATGATTCCAAGGGTTAGTGAAGGAATAGAGCTGTGGGAATTTTCATAGACTGCTAGTGGAAAAATAGATTGATTGGAAAAAGCGTCTCCGTGTATACTAAAAGGTGTATAATAATTTTATGAGTGACGGTATTCATAATAGCCCCAAACTGGAAATAATACAGTTGTCAATCAAAAGTAGAATGGATAAACAAATTATCATATGCTCATATAATGGGATATTACAAAGCAGTGATAGTGAACAAACTACAGCTTATAGGCATAACATTAGGCAAACAAACCCATTTATATAAAACTAAAACAAATCTGGTCTTGGAGGTCAGGATAGTAGTAACTTTTGGGAAAAAAGAAGGGGGCGGTATTACTTAGAAAAGATCATAGAGTGGTGTGGTGGGTTTCTGGGAAGCTTGCCTTCCCTCCTCCCCCCTTGTCACAGGTTCATTTCATGGTAATTGTTTAAGCTGTATGCTAATGATTTTTGCACTCTTCTATAATATTGCAATAAATAAATTTGAACATAGTATATAATGAAGACATTGATAATAGAAACAGAAGCTTACATTTTAAAAAGTGCTTGTGTGTAAGTTTCCATTCTGCATGCCTATTTGTGATATCTCATTTAAACTTCTTAACATGGAATAGAGTTAGTATAGTTATCTCTGCTTCATAGATGGGGAAACTAAGACCCAGAGTGGTTAAGCAATGTCTCATTCACAGCCTTAGCCTTTTTACTGTTTATGAGAACTCTTTATAGATCTTAAGGACCTCAGCCCTTTTCATTTATATTTGTATTCCTTCCTAGTTTTTTTTGTTTTTAACATAAAATTTGAAAGCTTTCTTTCTCTCCATTGTTTGAATTTAGGAATTTTTTGCTGTTACAAACTGTGCCAGGATAAACATGTTTGGTTTCTTTGTGCTCATCATCAAATATTGCCGTAGGATATAATTCCTAGAAGTTTTTTAAAAAACAATACAGTGAACAAAGTTGCTCCACATAATTGAATTGAATAAATGTATTTTTCACTATGAATAATGAAATGTTTAGCAGAGATACCCTGTCTATGATCATGAGTACACTGTCCTTTTACTTACTTAGCAAATACTTACTAATCATGTAGAATGGATCAGTTAAGGACCTCACACTGTAGTGGAGAGAGAAGCTGAGGTCTGAAAGCAATGCTAAGGGCAGTTGATATTCATATTCAAGTTGGGATGGATGACTTGAGATTTGCATTTTAGAAAGACCACTTTAGCCATTTTATTGAAGAAACACAGAGTTGCAAATAGAATAAAGATGGAAAGCTGTTAGGGATCTATTTTGGTAATCTTAAGTGAGAAATGTGGTAATGGAATGAAGAGAAGAGATGGTATTTGAGTATTCTAAAGGAGATGGAATCAGCAAGATTGGGCAGCTGTTTTCACCAGGTGGGCCATGGGGGGAAAGAACTGTAACATGACCCCCAGAGTTTTGATTCTAGGTGACTAGGTAGAAAGTGGTATCATTCACTGTGGTAGAAAATAGAAGCGGAGCTTGTTTGGGTGGAATAAAGTTTTGTTACCTTCAGTTTGCAAAGTCTGGAGCATTCAAGTAGAGACTGTATGCTCCTCAAGGATGGACATTAGCCCACTATCCTTTACTGTGTGTTACAGCACATTCACTGTACAGTACTATACAGTAATTGCAGATAATATCAGGCCATTTGTTAGTTGCCACAGCTGTTCTAGGTACATGTGTTAAAGCACTTAATGTTTACAACCACCATTTCAGGTGGATGTTGATAGCATTATCAAGAAGTTAGGTGTGTAAGGCCATACAACCAATAAGTGGTGGAGCTGTGATTTCAAGTGTTGGCAGCCTGGCTCGAGTTTGTGCTCTTCACTGTTGGGCCACTGCTGTTATGTGTCTTGAAAATAGTAGGCTTCAGAAAAAGTATTTCTGGTGTTGAACAGAACGGTCTGTTGTATGGTGGGAGTTAGCCGATTCATTCAGGAGGACAAGCGCTAATATTCTGAGTCTGGAATTTACTGACCAGGGTTTTGTGCTTTTACCTTTTGGCTTTAGTCTGTGATTACAAATTTGGCCGACTATAAGAACAAAAGTCTTTTTTACTCTTTTCCTTTTTCTTTCTTTTTTTTTCTTAAAGGAATAATTGCCTTTTATTGGTCAGACACCAATTCTTATGGACCAAAATGTTAATTTTCATTCCTACTGTGGATATCATGATCATGGTCCCGGCCTACCTTGGGATAATTATTGACTGTTTTTTCTTTGTGGTGAACTTGCCAGGTTTGAGTTCTCCTATGACTGTATTGGAAGGATCCAGAGGAATCCAACAACTTTGGGTTGAGAAGTATAGTTCTGTGTCGTGTATGGTTTTCCTGTTTTTATGCTCAACCTTTGATTACTTGTGTCAGTGGAGAGCACCAATAAGGCAGATCTTTCAACTGGTTTGGGAGATGCTGCAGATATTATCTGCCATATCCCTGGCAGGTGCAAAGCAGCATCTCAGCAGTGTGTTTGAGTTGGTTTGTGAAGTGCTCAGCCATCGAAAAAGCCTCTCTTGAGAATTCAGAGATTACTTCTGTAACTCATGTTTTGGTTCTCAACTGATGAAAATCTCATGTGTGAAAATAAATGTTATTGTTGTTGCTTTACAAAAAGATTTTCATAAGATTTTTCTCCGCAGATTTGTATTAGGTTATTAAGTATGGACTGTTCAATTTCCTTAAGTACTAAGTTTGACAGTTGATATCTGACATTTATTTTTTTCTATTGTGAAGGTACATCCTCATTCTTTCAAACACATGTTTGGGCTTATGATTATCTTTCAAATTTTTTTTTAGAGCAATTTTTGTGAAACCATGGATAAGTCAAAAATCCGTGTTGTTTCTGAATATGAGATCCGTCGGGGAACCAATGTAGCACAGACAGCCCAAAATATCAACAAAGTGTTTGGGAAGGATGTGGCTAATGAACGCATAGTTCATCAATGGTTTGACAAGTTCCATTCTGGTGATTTTAATCTTAAATGAGCCACTTGGGTGACATAAGACCAGGGTGGATAATGAGATGAAAGCTGTGGTGGAAGCAAATCCTACGTACGCGTGAATCAGCAGCACAGTTTGGCATTGCTATTCTAACAATATTGGACCATTTGAAATAAATGGGCAAGGTAAAGAAGCTGGACAGATGGGTACTGCGTGAATTAAACTAACGACTAGTGTCAGAAAAGAAATCATCTTGAAGCTTGCCTTTCTTTGCTGTCACAACATAAAGGTGAACCATTTCTGCACCGTATTGTTATGTATGATGAAAACTTGATTCTTTTGGACAATTGCAAGCATTCGGCACAATGGTTGAGTAAAGATGAAGTGCTGAAACACAGTCCAAAACTAAATATTTAACAAAAAAGCTAATGGTGTCTGTTTGGTGGTCCAGCGCTGGTATTATCCCCTCCAGCTTTATGAAACCTGGTCAATCCAGTACAGCGGTTGTCTGCTGCAACCAGTTGGACAGAATGATGAGGATGCTTGTGATTAAACAGCTGAGATTGGTCAGTAGAGACAGGACAATCCTCTTGCAAGACCACAAGTCGCAAAAAACAAGGCTGCTCAAACTACAGAAGCTGGCCTTGGAAACTCTCTGTCATCCACCATATTCCCAACTTGTACCAACTGACTACTTCCAGGCCTTGGACCACTTCTTGCAAAGAAAAATATTCAATTCTCAACAAGCTGTGGAAAACACCTTTCACAATTTCATTACCCCGCTCTCTCCAGACTGCTTTGCTGTTGGCATGAGCAAGCTACCCTTAAGATGACAAAACTGTATCGGTAGTTTGGGCACATACTTTGATTAATTGCACTGCTTCTTGTTTGAGATATAATATGCTAAAATTTTGATTCGAAATTGGACATTGCGTATTTAATGACCTAATATTAATTTTAATCACTATATATTATACCATTTAACATGTAAGTGTTGTGTTGAGGGACTTATACCTGTTTATAGTTATAAAGGTTTTTAATATATTGAACATTCTAAAATCCTTATTTAAAGAACCAGTAGGTATGTCAAGTGATGTAAGCATTAGGGTGTGAATACTTCCTTTAAACCTCACTTATCTACTCGCAGGAGGAGAGACTTCAGCATGCAAACCTTCATCTGTTCGGCTTGCACCGTCATTTTCATTCCATGCTGCTGGCCTTCAGATGGCTGGACAGATGCCCCATTCACATCAGTACAGTGACCGTCGCCAGCCAAACATAAGTGACCAACAGGTTTCTGCCTTATCATATTCTGACCAGATTCAGCAACCTCTAACTAACCAGGTAAGTTTGTGGAGTATCAGAAATGACTTTTGGAATAGTAGTTTATTCCTTAAAAATGTTGGGATATTAAATAGGCAAAATGCTTTCATGGTTTTCAGTTGTACATGTTACATGGGATTCTGGATTGACAAAACATGATGTTAAGAAGTTTGCATTAAAAAGTTTTTTGTTTTTTTTTTCTTTGTACTTGGTATTTCACTTAATTAAAAAACATTCATAAACATAGCCACAGTCCCTTATTCTAGAATAGAGAGGAAAAAGTTATTTCTGAAGAATATTAGTTAAAGGAACTTAACTTTATGGAAAGGTGGTGAAGTGAAAAAAAATATGTTACAGGAACACAAATCAGAATCCAGTACAGCAAACTTGCAGAACCAATTTTATGCTGTTATAAATGACTTTACTACACATTTATAAAAGTAAATATAAAACTCCTTAAAATTAAAAAGAAATATATGCAAATTAACCATGCTATTCATTCTAATATTCAGACTAGAGATTCATCAATTTTCCATAAAGCTAATGGTGTAAAGATAATGAATACTGAAATGTCTTGAGAGAGAGACACACACTCACACGTATGTATTTTTAATATCTTCCTGAATTATCTATACCTACTACATTGATTTTTGGTTTGGGAAGAATTTTCTTGTCAACTGTAGTTGTGAGGTAAAGTTCTTTTCCCACTGGTATTGGATGTTTGATAAGCACTGAAAGTGGCTGCTATTCCCTTTAGGACTTAGGAATTTAGTTTGCCACTGTTTTGTTTAGGTTTTTTAGTATATCAAGTTGAGGATAAAAAGTTGGGAAATTTGGAAGTATATCTTTTCATGGATTATTTGAAGGAATTGTATTTTCTGTAATTCAATAATATGTGATTTTAATAAACAAGTGGCTACAGTTAAGTGTCATCATTATTAGCAGGTGTCTTTGTATGTGTTATAATAAGATTTGGCTAGTAGTTAAGCCAGCATTACATTTATAAAATATATATAACATGTGAATAACATTCACAGTTAAATAGCTAATAATATGAATTATGACAAGACTTAAGAATTTTTTTGTGCAGTGAATTGATTGAGAATTGAGTTCTGTGTTTGAGAATTGGAACAGTTGATCAGACTGTTCAAGTTTGGGAAGTATGTAACTGTATAACAGAAGAAAGTTCTCTGGAAGTCCAATAAGTAATAATAGCACCGTGATCCACTTGCACTTTGGGAAAACCGAGTATGTTGGATTGATTTTCCCGCTTGTTCAAAAGCAGCCTATTAGGCAGGGTGCTATTTTTAATGTTTTCCAGCCGAAGGAACTGAACTCCTGTTTGTGACTTCTCCTTGTGTATGTGTGCAGTAGACTGTGGGGTCCAGTCCAGACTTCTTTCTTCTTAGATACGTTTCTTTAAAGTCTAACCTCTGGCATCTATGGAAGGCTAGAAAGAATTCTAGTCCTAGTTATTTTTATGGTAATATTATTTTAGTAAGTAATTTAGTTAGCAAAGTACCTCATTTTATATGCAGCTGACATCTTGTTTGTCTTTGGATCACTTAAATAAAGAGGTGTTTCACTTAGTATTTCCATTTTAAGCTATAAAATAGTTTTAAAGATTTATATGATATAAAAAGACTATTTTTAAGTAATAATACTTAGCCAAAAATTTCTGACCTAATAAAGGCAGTCATAGCAGAAGATGTCTTTTTGGTAACTGAAGTGTAAACTCTGCTGGTGTGACCTGGTTTACCAGCATATGACATGGGCTCAAGGTTGCAGCTCATGATCTGGTGGTAGGACTTGAGTCTCAGGTCACTTGGACCCTTCATATCTGGTCCTTGAGTATAAATTGGGACCTTAGACTAGACCCCCTAAAGTACCTTCTAGCTATAAACTTCTATAATTTCATTATTTGATTTCCATTGTTTCTAGTTAATCATCTCATCAAATGTCTTTTAAATAAGGTTTATTGTAGAAGTAAATTGAAATGAACTAACTTTAACATTTTATTTCTAGTAGTTAATCTTATATGAGTATGTTTGGTACAAGTTTAAAAACAGTTTAGTTCAAAAGATAAACTTAGGAAATGGGAAATGTAGTAAAAGTAAGTGTAGAAGAGTTATGATGGATGCTTGGAAAGCTGAGTCTCTGTGGGCTATTCTAGTTTTCACAGTACCTCTTATAGTTTTTCAGCTGTACCAGTACCCTGGATATGTGTTACGTATGCTATTCAGTTTTATTAATATTTCTCAAAATAATGAAAAAGGCCACTGCAATGGCTCATACTTGCAGTCCCAGCATTTTGGGAGGCCAAGATGGGGGGAATGCTTGAGGCTAGGAGTTCAAGACCAACCTGGGCAATATAGCAAGTCTCCATGCAGTGACATGCACCTGTAGTCCTAGAGACTTGATAGGCTGAATGGGATGATCGCTTGAGCCTGGGACTTGGAGGCTGCAGTGAGCTATGATTGTGCTGCTGCACTCCATCCTGGGCAACACAGTGAGAACCTGTCTCTTAAAAAAAAATGCAAGAAAGGCAGAATACAGTGTTTCTAATGCTTCATTATATGTGAAAATATTAGGTAAATATAAATCAAATGAATGAAATAGGTATTACTGTATTAGAGAAAAATTTTTGAGTAAAATCCTAGAGTTTACACTGTAGAATCTTTTCAGGATGAAAAGTTAACTGTTTTATTATAGCTCTTATAACTCATCTAAACAGTAAATTTATCTTGGTGAAGAAAAAGGTCAAGAGATGTAAGCATTGAGGGCATGGTATTTCTAGCTTCCAGTGCCAGATAGCTGAGGGAGCAGAATGACATCTCATCAACTTTCATTTTTGTAGGTTACACACCACCTTCCCCCATCACCTTGCTGCAAAAGAGGTAATACCTATGACTAGGTGAGCTCCTGGGTCCTCTGAACACCATGGACTTAATTTTCAGCTGCAGAAAGGGAGGAAGGGAGCTCAGTACATTATTGTACATTCTCTTGGCATTGTGACTATAAGAAGCAGAAAGTAGAGAAAGCATCAAATGCTTAGGGATGGCCTTGAGTCTTAGTACAGACATGGAACTAGGTATTTGGAAAAATTATTTTCTAATTCTGGGTTTGTACATAATGGCAGCACAATTTTGCAAAACAGAAAATTGGGTTAACTGACAAATCACAATGAAAGCAAAGTGAATGTTATTTACTTTGTAGAAATTAGTTTTTTCCATGTATTTTGAGCATCTTTGTACAAGGTGCTTTTTGAATCACTGAAATATACTCTAATCCGAGGCTAATTCTTTGTGGACAGAATCCATCTGTTTATGTATAATAGATGCCTTGAAATAGTAACCTCTATTGCCAAAGAAGATAAGAAAAATAAGGTTCTAAGGATTAGCTAATTGACTTGGCCTTGTAGGCAGAGTTTGACCAGTTGTGGAAAAGGTTAGCAGTATTGTGAAGTGTTAAGCACACAACGCACACTCCCAAATGTGATCATGTAACTCAAAATCATGTTTACATTCAATTTTTCTTGATTGTGTGATTTTGGTGTTTTGAGTAAGCATCTGGATGGTCACTGATTCTTTTTTCAGATGTTTGAAATAGCAGTGAAATTGTAAACAGACAAGTTAAAAACTTAGATATTCTGCTTTTTAATGACTACTTTTAAATTCGTGTGCTTATTTTATGCATGCTTTAATTACTTTGCCCAACAAATAGCCTAAAAATGACTTGACTTAAGAAGGTAGAATAGAAGCCTGAAATTGGAAATTGCGAAGGCGCTCCTGGCATATGTCATTGTGAAGAGCACAGGGTTTAGCATGGACTGCCTCGGCTCTCAGCTGTGTTCCTCACTGGCTCCAGAACCTTGGTCAAGTTAACATTGGAGTCTCAGGTTTCTCCTGTCTAAAGTGGTGACAGGAATAGTACTTATTCTCTTGAGATTGTTGAAAGGATTACGTGAGAGACATGTAAAAAACA
This sequence comes from Avahi laniger, assembly GCA_963575035.1. Lineage (NCBI taxonomy): Eukaryota > Metazoa > Chordata > Mammalia > Primates > Indriidae > Avahi > Avahi laniger. The sequence continues at coordinate 60,821 of CAUYSK010066271.1, forward strand.
ATACATGCTATAAAAATACAGTGTTTAATAAATAACTGCTACTATTGTTTATCATTAATTGTTCAAGTTATTCAATTGCTTCTGCCAATAGTTATACTTCTTACCAGCTTTTATTATAGTGGGAATGAAACATTTCACTGATTCAGATTTTGTGAAACCTTACGTTCAGGCTGCCCTTCACCAGTCCAAGAAAGGACTTGTGAATAAATTACCTGCATAAAACAATGCTAGGGACTTAAAAAAAGAAAACACCTTAAGGGAAAGCTCTTTTCATTCATTCACAAAAAAAGAATTAACATGTTTATTACCAATAGTATCCATTAAGTCCCCAAGGAGTGGTATAAGAATATTCTGGGTCTGGTGTGGTAGCTCATACCTATAATCCTAACACTCTGGGAAGCCAACGCAGGAGGATTGCTTGAGCTCAGGAGTTCGAGACCAGCTGTCGCTACTAAGAATAGAAAAAGTTTAGCCGAGTGTGGCGGCACTCATCTGTAGTGTAAGCTACTTGGGAGGCTGAGGCAGGAGGATCACTTGAGCCCAGGAGTTTGAGGTTGCTGTGAGCTATGATGTTGCCACTTCACTCTGCTTGTAGCAACTGAGCGAGACTCTGTCTCCAAAAAAGAAGAAGAAAAAGAGAGAATAAGGTATTCTGTGAATTTAGCTCTGCCTACTGTTTATATTTAGAAAAATAAAACAATATATATTTGAAAAATTAATTCAGATTGTTAATTCCAATGATTTTTTTCAGACAAATAGGTATAATCACTGAGAGTTTTTTTCCCCCTTAAACTTTAAGGAGAACTTGAGAAAAGATATTATTAATTCAGTAATTCAGTGAATTTACCATCTGTCTAACAACTTTTAGAGTTTTAATATACATGCAGAGGAAACTAATATTAATATTGGTTTATGAGAAAGTGCACCCAGCTAAACGCTACGAGACAGTGATTATTTTCTGTCCTGGCCACTGTTACAACTCTCCCCGCTTCTTTTTGTTAGTGTGGCTTAGGGTTAACAATTGTACCAAAAGTGAACATTTTTGTGAGGTCTTGGTATGATGTGTTCACCATCAGTCTACCCTCAAATTGACCCTAGTGTCCTTTTAGGGGGGTTGCATCAGTCAGGGTCTTCTGGCTACATTTACCAGTATAAATGTCCAAAAGAGCGAGGGAGGAACACAACGATGGGCTAGTGGTAATGACTGTAGGTCATTACCTTGATGTAATTAATTAGTTCTGAGGATCTGTTGATTGCAGGAAGTCCCATTCAGATCCCTTTTACTGAGGCATGACACTTGGTGGTACAGTAAGACTGGAACAGCAGTCCAGGTTCATTGACATGCTAATTGTAGCAGTCATGGGTATGTGTTTAGAAGTTCATGCCCCTCCTCAGTGCCCGGTCATTATTGCAGTGGAAACAGTGTAGCCACAGTTGAACCCCTCACTGCCTATTGGATGATGAAGAGAACCATGATTTAGGATTGTGGAAGGGGAATGTGAGGGCAAGGTTGGGGGTATTATTGTGGGTGGCATGTTTTACTTCATTGTGTTAAAGAAATAAGTGCAGATTTCAGCCTTGCTTAGGGGGCAGATACTTGTCAGAGGGCAGGACCGGGTGGTGTTAGGTGCTCAACTTCTTCAGCACCCATTAGTTAGAGGGAATGGGGCTCTGCTGCCAGCGTACTTTTTGGTGCCAGCTGGGTCTTGAAATCCTATCTCAGGAAGCTGAAAGTTGCCTCCAGTGGCTGGATTTATCTTTATCTACATGTTGTGGACCAGGTAAGGTTTTAGGAATAATTCAGGAGTGTTTTTTTGGGCTAATTGTATGATAGAGGGAAGCCCTCTTGGGCAGCATCATGTGTCTCCTGGATCCAGGGGTATGTCTGTATTTCCAATGTTTAAATTTCCTAGCCTTGGGCAGCTGGACATATTGCTTTCTGATTTCATTTATTCGTTGCAGTGGTTGTCTTCACTGGAATGCAGATGAAAGAGAGAACTTTGAGAGAGAACGTATACCCTTCTAATGTAGATGTCTTTTTTAAAAATAGATAATATGCAAGTTACAGAAGAGGGAAATATCAGAGCAGTGTAGTTAAAGTGCTAGTCTTTTCTGTCTATTTAAGGTGATGCCTGATATTGTCATGTTACAGAGGCGGATGCCCCAAACCTTCCGTGACCCTGCAACTGCTCCCCTGAGAAAACTTTCTGTTGACTTGATCAAAACATACAAGCATATTAATGAGGTAAGACTTGATTTGTTATAATAGCATCTATCTTGTAATACATCAGGGGGGAAGAGTTATTTTGTGACATATTTAAACATCTTAAACTTTTTTCCCTCCAATGATTGTCATATTGGTGATTATTATTAATAAGTTAATGATTTAGAGATAATATAATTACAACTATGTAAAAGAAAAGATACATTCGTAAGGACTGCAAAGTATAAAGGTAGTTATGGATAACTCCTTTTTTTGTTATTTAATATGCTGAGTTATTTTTATAATAACTCTTACCCAAAATAAGAAAGAGGGGGAATGACTCTTTAAAAGTATGTATATGTTAGAATTTTGCTTAAATTTTTTATATATCTGTTTCTTCCTTTGCTGTGGGTGTCAGGAAGCTCTAAGATAATATTTAATACCCAGCTTTACATGCATTTGGCCTAGTTTATTTGATCTATCTATATTTCTGTGATTTTATTGTCTTTTAAAATTTTATGCGTGTTCTTTTATCTATGTCTTTTCATGGTAAGCTATCCAAAAACTTTTTTGGTGGAAGTAAATAAGATAAAAAATATACACAGTACTTCAAATTAATTGTCTTATAACTTGGCACTTTGACACTAAAACTGATTTTTCTGGCGTCTTGGACCTTTGGATTGATTGCCATTTGCTTCTGGTCTCAACTCCCGCTCCATGATGCATTATTAAATGAGCTTTCCTGGAAAAGAGTGGAAGAGTCCATGCTTTCTTTTCTCTTCCAATGGGAGCCCTGTATCCTATCACATTAAAGCCTTATCCTCTGCCAGGTTTAGAGCTACTTAACTCAAAAGATGTTCTTAGGTATGTGTGAATCTTACAGCAGTTCAACATTTAATGCTAGTGTCATTACATTACTGTGGGAATGTGGCAAAATAAAATTAGAATGAACTCAGTGAGAAACATTTCTGAGTTAGATTTTGTACCATTATGTATTATAAAAGATGTTCCAGAATAGCTTGTGATTATCCGAAAATGTCAGATAAATTGTCGCAGTGTATTAACATCAATTTGTTAGTATCTGATAAATTGTTAACAAAGCTATATTAAAACTGGTTAACAATAGCTTTGTTGAAACTTGTTTTTAAATGTCTTGCCACCTTGTAAACTAGACTTTTTCTGATATTATTCTATGCAGTGTAATACATAGTTTCCTCAAAGTTAGTTACCAGTTACTTGGACTGTTGCCTGGCTCACCTATGAACTTTTTTAACTAGCCTTAGAAACTGTCACAAGAAAAACAGGTATAAGAAAAAGAACTCGGTCTGTGACTGACCCCAAGGCTTATGATCTTGGGTGAGAGTGGAATGGGCATGGCTGTTTTTCATTAGTTTTTATATTTTAATAGGCTTAAAATGTGGGCATGTCTCTGAGGACCTTTTGGCAAAACATCAGTTCATATACGTTTAAACTTATTTTAAAATATGTTGCCATAAGATCAAATATAAAGTTGGGATTCACTAGAAAGGGACGTGTGAAGGAACTTGAACTTGAGGGGAATGAAAATGTTAGTTTTGTTTGGCATTTGTTGATTATATCAACATATACATTTGTCAGAATTCCTCATGTTGTACTCTTGAGATCTGTGCCCAACTCACTGTATATAAATTATACCTTCATTTAACAAATTAACGTAGACCAGGCCATGTTATTCTATTGAATGTGATATAGGATACTTTGGACAAGCCACTTAACATCTTCTATTTATAAGATGTACAAACAGTATAACTATAAATTGAACTTCACATTTTTTCATTGGTTATATCAGTGTTATTTTCTAACTCAAATACTAACTATAGAAAATTCTTCATTCTTTTATTCTTGTTAGCAAGAATCAAAATTCATCAATTTCCTACTGATAGATTTGTCTCAATATACTCTTGATATATGCCCTCCCCCTCATATAATGATTTAAATTATACAGTTAACACTTTATGTTCTCATTTCAGGTTTACTATGCAAAAAAGAAGCGAAGACACCAGCAGGGCCAGGGAGACGATTCTAGTCATAAGAAGGAGCGGAAGGTTTACAATGATGGTTATGATGACGATAACTATGATTATATTGTAAAAAACGGAGAAAAGTGGATGGATCGATACGAAATTGACTCCTTGATAGGCAAAGGTTCCTTTGGACAGGTAATTTAATGGACAATACCGAATTTCATGAATTAGAAAGAATTTCGAAGTGAATCATGTTGTTAAATTCTTTCCTTAGGAGTACACTTTTAATATTCGTAAATAAATCTAAACAAATGAATATGTAAGTATGTGGATTATCACATTTGGGAACTATTATCATAGTTCCCAAAGATGGGAAAACTGTATCAGCTATAAAACCTCCATTAAGCCAGGTTCCATGGCGTGCACCTGTAGTTCCAGCTATTCAGGAGCCTGAGGGAGGAAGGATTGCTTGAGGCCTGAGTCTGAGGCTGCTGTGAGCTATGATTGCACCTGTGAATAGCCAGTGCTTTCCAGCCTGGGCAACATAGTGATACCCTGTCTCTATAAAAAACAAAAACAACCTGTTAGACTTCTGATTTTAAACTTTTTATGGCTACCAAGTGCTTATTTTACTAATGCCTAAGTGGTTAATTTTAATCACTAATAGGCAGTATTGCCTCTTTCATAGGGGCTTTATTTAATCTAGGGATGATTCTTTATTATATATGTTAGACATATTTACGTACCCGATTGACAACTTCAGAGAGAAAAGAATTAATCATCTTTAAGCCTCACAGCAGGTGCTCTCTCACTTTTCTGGAGGCTTAGAAAGTCTGGGGCTGTGCCCTGGATTTTTCTCCTAACTCATGTTCTAACTATGTCAGGACTTGAAGTGGGCAGACAGTCGTTAGGATTCCTGCTTCCAGGCCCCAGAGCACTGGATAATTCTGATGGAAAGCACCATCGACCAGCTTCTACCATAAAGGGACTCCAGTGGGATTGGTTTTTTCTCTTCATTCTTGGTCTCTTCTCTCCACCCACAAGTTTACCCTCCCTACCTGCTCAAATAGCCCCATTGCAAAGCACAAAGCCCTAAGCCCTAAGAATGTTCGTCTCTTGTATTAGTCATGCGCAGATCAAGAGCTCTCAGTTATTCCTCCTCATACTTTTAAAAAGCCTTTTCTCTGGCTGTGGTTCCCCCAGCGGTTCCCACTTGGTAAAGCTTCCTCTTTCCTCAAATCACAGAGCCCTTGTTTTGTTTGAGATATGATTAATACCAGTCTCCTCTGCCTTGCAACCCTTGTGGAGTGAGTGAGTTATTAACCTGCAGTCGAAATACTTCTTTTGACTTTTCAGTGATGAGGATAGAATGGGAGTCAAAATGACTTTTTCTGAATTACCCCCCTTTTTTTGTTTGTTTTTTAAACTCTGGAATCTACATGTACTTAATACTTCTCTGTTCCCGCTGCAGAGAAAGCAAAATGTGCCCCTTTTTCAAAGTATGGGGAAAATTCGTCATGCGTTAAATCTGATCATGCTTAGGACAGAAAGTACACTGTAGGCCATTAGCAGCCACAGGTCCAAACCCAGAAAGATCTAAGCTGTTGAACATGTAAGCAGGTATGAACTAGTGCACTAGAAGACCTCTGTAACTGCTGTGCTGCCCTGCCAGGCCCTGGTGTCACATGTATGACATGTCTCCTCTTCCCATGATTGGAAGGAATTTTGGTAATTGTACATAATCCAGGGGGTGTTCGGGGTTTGGGAGTCCCTCTTTATGAAAGTATTCCGGTTTCGTCAGAAGCAGCTTCTGCTTCTCTATCAGCCTCTTAAGGATGAACGGCATTTCCAAGGCCCAGCTTTTAACTAAGGCTGTGAACACCCTCGATCTGGGGATTGCTCGTTCCACCTTGAAAATTACGCCAACATTTGAGTAGTTGTTCTCAATAAGACATTTTTCTAACTTTTGTGACATCTACCATGAAAATTGGGGCCACACAGCCTGTTCTCTAAGCCTCGTTGTCCCTGATCATCAGTCTTTATGCTTACATTTCACTCCTCTTCATCTCAGGGTTCTATGCCTTAATTCCACAGAACAGGTGAGCATAGTAATAAACCTGTGAAGGTAATATGTCTATTTGACATGGAACTCCTTTTCACCAGGTCAGGTCAGACTGATACTTCCCTCCTGGGCTGAGGTGTTATGCAGTATCCATGTTAAGGTTCAGGGCCTGTCAACCATCAGAGTAACATCTTCCATATTGATTTGGTCAAACTTTCTCTGAATTCTCTGCCAGATTTTTGCCAAGTAAGGGATGTCTCTATTTCTTCAGCCAATAGTGATCAATCCTGATTGCACATTGAAATTTCCTGGGGAGCTTTAAAAAAAAAAAAATGCTTAGGCTCCAAACCAATTAAATTCTGGGCATTGATATTTTTGAAAACTCTCTGTTGAATTTGCAATTCAGAATAAAAAACCATTGCCTTAGCATTTAGCCAGTTAACTATTTGCCAAGTCAGTAAATACTTGGGCCCCTGTGAGTGGCCTTTGTCCTGGAGACCATCGGGATCTGGGCACTGAACTGCAACTCTTGGTACAGTCAGTATTCAGTGAAACAGAAGAATGTCAAAAACATTTGTCAGATGTTTACATGGGTAGCCTCTAATATGAAAGACAACAGATAATATCTTTCAGAATTGGGTGAAACCAAAGATACTGCATTTTTCATTCCAGGTCTGATTTCAGTTCAGTGGTTTATAATCTGTCATTCACAGTATATTTAGATCTTGGAACATGTATTCCATCCTCTTCCTCTAATCTAATGGTTTTCATCCTACACATTGGAATCATTTGGAGTTCCACCTCCATCCCCAGACTTTTTGAGTATGCTAGAAAATATATCTAAAACTATTATTTATTCAGACTATTTATGATATAAATGTAACTTCTGTTTAATCAGTTATTAATGGTTATCTCTGATAAACAGGAGATATAGTTTCGTTTTACTTATGTATTGATTTCCTAATTTTTATGTAGATCTTTTTTAATAATATGAAACTTGTTTTAAATGAGCAAAATTTAAAATGAGAGGTGTGCATGCTGATATGTACTAATGACACCCTATTTTCCTTAGCAGTGATTCTCATTTTAAAACTATCATAATCCCCTAATTATGACAGTTAACTTATATTTACCAGGAAAGTGGAACTTCCCTCATAATTTGTAATTGATTTTTTTAAGTGTAAACTAATTTTTCTTTTATATACCTACGTTTTTATGTATGAAAGTCTAATTGAAAGTTATCTGCTTTCTGAGAGGAATTAGAAACTTAAATATTTCACGTATATTCTTAGGATTTAAAACAGGTTTTTCTCTCATTAAAAGAATAGTTGGGTGAATTGTTTTATAGTGTTATTTAATAAGAAAGAAAAAACCAAAGCAGTTGTCAAGATTCATAGTTTATTTCTGAAGGAAGAAAACAGTTAATCTAATTTTGTCAAGAAAGTTATCAATTTTGTGGATTTTTAAAATACTGTAAGGATGTAAAAAAACTCAATTTGAAAGATTGACTTTAAGTTACTGTGTAATACATGGATGATATGTTGAATAAAAACAATCTTTTTTACTTAGGAAGGACAGAAAAATGAGAATTAGAAAACTATACAATTAAATGAAAATTAGGTAAATGTACAATTAAGGTGAATTGTAAACTGTTGAGAAATTGTTGCCATTAATGACATAGAGAATTACTCATCTTTTTTGTCTTTTAGGTTGTAAAGGCATATGATCGTGTGGAGCAAGAATGGGTTGCCATTAAAATAATAAAAAACAAGAAGGCTTTTCTGAATCAAGCCCAGATAGAAGTGCGACTTCTTGAGCTCATGAACAAACATGACACTGAAATGAAATACTACATAGGTAAACAAACAGGCAAACAATGCAGTGTCCCCCACCCTCGACTCAGACCAGAAGCCTGAGTTAATGGTTATTTTTATATCAAAATATGTTGATTTTATTTTAAAGTGGTTGAAAATTTGTTTCTGTTGAACAGCATAGATTTATATAAGTTACTTGATCTGATAGTAATATTCTAAATCTTCAGGAATGTGCATTCCAGATGTCACAGAATATAGAAACCAGTGAGAGAATAGAGTTCCCCCTAACTTAATGGTGCCATTTGTTTGCTTTAATGGTGCTTATTTATCCAGAGTCATCTTTCTGGCAACTTTAACCATTTCTCATCTAGCTCAGAAACTGCATGTAAACTAATGCATTATGAATGGTGGTACAACCATTTTTGTAGTGTCTAAACCAAGATGGGGCTCTTCCCCAGTGTGTTGGTGAGTTTGGCAGCATCAGAAGCTATTAGACTTACTACGACAGAAAAGAGGTACTGAAGTCATGCCATATTCTGTGTGCTTTCCATCCAGCGTCTAATATTCATAGCAATACTGTAAAGGAAGATGGCAGAATGCTTAAATTACAGATGGTTTGTGCAAGGAGAGTAGTAGCATACCCAAGGCCACAGGCTTTGGAGCTACGAACTGAACCTACTTTAGCCTAACTCCAAAGCTCGTGTTTGTTTAATTGTCACACTGTCTTTCTTCTGAAAATAAAAACACGAGACAGGAGAATCGTGAAAATACTGAAGTCTAGGGCCAATTGATCCATGGATAAAACATCTTCTGATTATACCTTCTTTCGTACTGTTTTTAATTAAATCTGAGATGTCAGTGATTGTAAGACACCACTGTTTTATGAACCATCAAGAAAAAAATTACTGCCAAGTATACATACAAGATGCCGTTAATTTTAGGACATAAACCTTAGGATCCATAAGTTACAGAAATTCCTGTAGGCACAGATACATAGTTACTCATATTCAGAAATGCTAGCCTTACCTGATAAATGTAAGGTTAAATTTTGTTTAATGTACTGCTTTTGAGAAAACGGGATTACACTATATAGTTCTTTAGTCCCCTCAAAATGGCAGAAACAAATAATGGATAACGGGGTAAGCTTTGGATTAGATTTCCTTTATGAAATACCCCTCGTTTCCTGTTGTTACAGTAAAAATGAACTTGTACGATTAATTTTTCTTCCTTAGTTTCTTCTCTGTAGATATCTGATATAATCCATAATAATATTTATATCTTAAAACCTTTTGTCATCACACTCACTGAAATTTTGCTGTTCACTGTCAGTTATAACTTGCATAAGGTGAGCCTGTTTCCATTCAGAGGTTTTAGAAACGAAACAGGGACATTGTAAGGATATTTGATTTATGAAGTCATCTCTGGACATGCCTCCCCCGTCTTCCTCCTCACTATTGTTTGTTGCATTTAGAGTGTTTGCTTAAGTAGCAGAGGAAGTGTTGATAGTATTGCTGTAACACTTTAATTCTGCCATATTGAAAGATGATATGGCTGGCATATAGTAAGTACTCAAAAAATATTAGCTACTCAGTTGTATATAATAATGGCTATCATTTTTGTTTTGAATAAAGTGATTTTAATGATCACTTTGTTAATTGCATTAGTCATTGTAGATACTCTTTCAGATAAGTGAATTTTTAAAAGTTTTTATTTAGGAAGATGGTAAATTCATAGTGTCTCGAGAAACTGGACCTATTTTAGAAATTAAAAAAAAGAACTTTAGCTTAGACGAGGCCGTGTTGATTGACTTGAGACTTTAAGGTGTCTGAAAGTTGCATTGCTTTTTATGATGCAAACAATTTAATTTTAAAATGATCAATGAGTAAAATTTGTTCTAAGTTGTATTAAGTCCTTCAACTTGAAAAAATATTTACTTCTTTACCATATAGAATAATTTCTTATCTGGATGATTTGATACCTACTGTAGTCTAGTTAAAAGAAAATTCAGTTTAGGTCTGCTGCAAAGTCCTGCCAACCCTCTGTTCTCCCCAAAATCAATTTAAAAAGACTGAACAAATATGCTCGTGTATGAGCTTCTTTGACAGTGTCTTTAGTGCTCAGCACACTGTAGGTACTATGTAAATGAGTAATGAATCATGAGGTCAGGTGAAACTGAGTGGATTGATCCTTCATTGGAAGAACATTCTAATCACAAAGTTTCTTAAAGGGATTTTTGTAATCACATTAGAATTCTGACATCAGTTACTTTTTGCATTCCTCTTCTGGCTACTGCTTAACCAGGAGGTTAAAACCCATCCATGGACCATGTCTGTGAGATATCATGGAGCTATGTTTTTAGTTTTAAACCTATGAACTGAAGTGATTAAGAGCAGATATTGTGCATTCTTATGTAACCATTTAAGGATTCTTTTTATTATTTGCAGTGTCAAATAGTGCTGTAGACTCCTATTAGATATAGCCATGCAGTTATTTTTATTGTGCTACTTATTCTAACTTCAGATCACCTGTATCATGAGGGATCTAATAGCAGTATTGATGTGCACTGCTTCAAGCCAGGGCTACCACCAGGAAAATGCAATGTATCCACAGTTCTTAGTGACCAGATATTGAATACTATCAGTTATTCTAGACAGATTTGTAGAGAAACCTCTGGTTTTGTGATACTAAAAGACCACAATGAAGGTAACCTTGGTAGATGGTTGTTTTGTGTCATTCCATTTGAGTTACAAATGCTGAATGTGGTAAATGTAAGAATGTTAATAGTGAAGAGCAGCACTTTATTGAATGACCTCACCTGATGTGAAGTCAGCGTTATTAATACTTTTAAAGCATAATCTTTGAAGCAATTTATTGAATATTCAGCCTTTTTAGAGGGTCAACAGTGATAGCAAGTCATGTATTCTATCCTGTTTCCCAGTTTATAGGCCTATACATATTTCTTCTTGTTGTTGAGCTTTATTTTGAATTTTTCTCAAACCTTCAGTCTTACCCAAGATTTCCCATTTTCCAATTTGATAAACATACTCCTATACTTTACAACCTGATTTTCAAACATTTACTGTATTTGCCTAAAAGAAAAAAAAAAAACCTCTGATAACCGTTAGTGAAATCTAAGACCCAGCAACACATACTATGTGTTTAAATATGAAAACCTACACGGCGAACACTGCCAAGTGGAGAGCATAGAGCATTGTCATAAACCAGAGACCCCAGTAGGTGCAACTTAGCTGTATGACGTCGAGGGAGGGCTCTCAGGAAGTAAAAAGTGCTTGCTTTTATAAATGTAAGTAAAGACGCTGAAGTATCTTTAGTACTGTTTGTCAGTTTACCACTTGTGTTTTCAGACCTGACCTGACTTTAAAAAAAAAAAACAAGGTATTTTCATGGTACTTCTTACCTTATGTCACTTATTGACAGACAGTACACCTATTCAATTCAGTAAAAACTGGACTGTTACTGCAGAATGCTGATCTTCAAACTTTAACTTCATTTTCACTCTGCATTTGACATTGTAATGTTACAGATTGAGAGTGTGTATGTTACTCTCATTTTATTGATATAATTTAAAATGAAACTTTTTTCTCTTTCAGTGCATTTGAAACGCCACTTTATGTTTCGAAACCATCTCTGTTTAGTTTTTGAAATGCTGTCCTACAACCTCTATGATTTGTTGAGGAACACCAATTTCCGAGGGGTCTCTTTGAACCTAACACGAAAGTTTGCACAACAGATGTGCACTGCACTGCTTTTCCTTGCGACTCCAGAACTTAGTATCATTCACTGTGACCTAAAACCTGAGAATATCCTTCTTTGTAACCCCAAACGCAGTGCAATCAAGATCGTTGACTTTGGCAGTTCTTGTCAATTGGGGCAGAGGGTAAGCATTATTTTAGAACTTGTAAATTAAATAGAATTGGGTAGAACATTATGATATTTGAAATGTTATTGATGCATATATACAGTTTGGAGGCAATTACAGGATGGTTATTTATTAAATGTAACACTTGATGAATCACCTTGTGTTTTGGGAAATAATCTTTTAAAATGAAAATAGCAATACTTTGAATTAAAAGATAATGATTTTTTCACAGTGGATATATCTAAAATTATGTGTATGCTAAAATTGAGAGAGAGAGTAGGAGATGAAAGATTTAAATATTAGGTGATTTGTAACTATATTTCCAAAATTGAGGTTTTAGTATAAATTTTAAGACTCTCCAGTACTAGAACATTGAATCCTTGCTGTAAAATATTTCTCTAAAGACAGATCAAGATATCTTTGCTGATGATATGATATTATATCTAGAAAACCCCAAGGACTCATCTAAGAGACTCCTAGAACTGATAAATGAATTCAGCAAAGTCTCAGGATACAAAATCAATACACACAAATCTGAGGCATTCATATATGCCAAC
>CAUYSK010066272.1:0-14853 GCA_963575035.1 Avahi laniger
GGTTAGCTTAAACTAACCAAAGCAATTTTATTTTATTTATTTTTATTTATTTTATTTCAGAATATTATGGGGGTACAAACATTTTGATTACAAGTTTTTCTTTTGTGCACTTTGAGTCAAAGTTGTAAGTGTGCCCATCACGAAGGTAGTGTACATTATACCCATTAGGTGTAAACTTACCTGTCCCCTCCTCCTCCCTCTGACCTACTTGGTTTCCATTGAGTTTTACTACCATATATGCACATGGGTGTTGACTGATTAATTAGTTTCAATTTAATAATGAGTATATGTGGTGTTCGTTTTTTCATTCTTATGATACTTCGCTTTAGAAGAATGGTCTCTAGTTTCATCCAGGTTGTTACAAAAGGTATTAGTTTACCATTTTATTTTATGGCTGCCTAGTACTCCATCATATACATAGACTACATTTTATTAATGTATTCATGTATTGATGGCCACTTGGGTGAATTCCACATCTTTTCAATTGTTTATTGTGCTGCTATAAATATTTGAGTGCGAGTGTTTTTTTTATAGAATGCCTTTTTTCCCCTTTGGGTAAATAACCAATAGTGAGATTGTGAAATTATTATTATTAAAAGTATTTAGTTTTATTTTATTTTATTTCTTTTTTTATTTTATTATTTACATAATCCTACATAAATTATGTCTATGCATATTTTAATAAAATAGACACATAAATTTATACATGTAATATCTTCTCTTTTAGCCAATAAAATGTTTTATTAAAATATATTAATATGATAAATAATCTCTAATTTAAGCTAAAGGAAATAATAGTATTAGACTCTTAAGTAATGTACTTAAATTTTGGTAAGAAAAGAAAGTTGCCTTAAATCCAGCATTGACGTTTTCAATCTGTTCTTCAAGATGCACCAAGTTCACCAAAATAAATAATGAATTCTCACTATAAAAAATATGGAATCCTCATTCTGGTATTACTTTTTTTTACAAATATTGGCAGATTCTTATTTTTTTCCTCACAAAAATGCAACTATATCTCATGACACAATTTTTGAATCAGTTCAATTCAATAAAATTCACTTTTCTCTCTGTCTCTTTTTGTCTCTCTCTATTTCTCTCTCTTTCTCTTTGCCTATCTTTTTCTCCCCTCTCTTTCCATCCCTTCTTTCTCCCCTCTACCTTGGCCTCTACCATGGACAAGTGAGAATAAGAAAATACTCAAATTAGGAATATTTATCTTGTTCTGTCCACTAATGTACTACTACTTGTAATTCAATAAATCCATTTTCTGAGTTCTAATCTCCTTCACACCTTCCACTTCTCCTATCTCACCAATAACCCTATTTTTTGTCATAAATCTCTTTCCTCGGCATAAGGTATCAGCATTCCCTCAAGCCAATAAATAAGGAGATTCCTTTAAGTCTTGAATTCCTTCATCTTCCCAGTATCTGTTGAAACTCTATGTCCTGCAGTGTCTAACTAAGCCTGCTAGGCATGTCTCAGATAGCCCCTGTGCTTCCTAGTCTCATGCCCCTTGCTTTCAGGACCCCATGCTAAGATAGGTAGTGCTGCTTCTGAAAAGTCTGACTCCCATTGAGTGGGTTCATTCTTTATGTTACTTTAGGGATAATCTTTCCAAAAAGATATCTGGTCACATTATTTTTTCCTTTAATGGCAACCTATTACCTAAAATGTGGTTTTTGAACTTTAATGTTTGAGGAGATAATGTTTTAATATACCTGGAATGGTAGGAAACTATGTTTTAACATGGATGACAGGTGATTTGATTCCAGGTGATTGGAAAACACATTTTAGAAAAAATGTTTTAGACCCAGAAGTACAACATATGGATAAGAGTGCTTGCAATTTTCACAATTTTATTTAAATTTTAATGTCATTGAGATGACTTAAAGAAGCACCACATTCCACAAAGGATCTCACTCACTCATCTACTTGTTCCTGAATCTGTCGGTTTCAGGCATTACAGAGGCCTGATGTCCAAAAAGTTTAACACATTAACTGCCATACTGGAAAAAAAATTTTCTCCTTGGGGCCACAGTGTTTCATTACCAAAATAGAATAAAAACTTCGAAAACAAAATGAAAAATTTAATGAAAAAAAAATTTATTGACTTCTATCCATTTAATCCACATTTTTAGAATTAATTTTCAATATTAATTGTAGCGATAAGAATAACAAGAAGTAATATTTTCACAAACCAACTGCAGGGTTTTGCCCAGGTTTTGTTTCATGAGGCCCTGGGTTCAAAACTAGCATGAGTTAAATACAGCTCACATGGCAGTTAATGTGTTAATAAAAGATGCTTCCTAACCTTCAAGAATTTTTAATACAATAAGAAAGGAGATATTTATTCATTCATTTTTAAGTAATTAGTATAAAATGTGATGCTATAAAGGAACCCCCCAAAGGCTAGTTATACCTAGGGAATACAGCAAAATATTTCACAAAGGAGGTAATGCTTTTGTATGTTTGTATATATCTTAATATATACATATGGAAAAAGCAAGTCAAACAATACAAAAAATTTAACAGGATGAAAAGTTGGTTTCTCCTCAACCCAACCCTCAGCCTTGCTTGATTCTCTTTCATAAATGCAACCACTGCTCCTGCTTTTGTGTGAATTCTTGCAGAAACCCTTTATGCATAGTCGAGTAACCAAGTCTACTGAATGGGAGTTGTCTATTTTCTTCTCCCCTCTCAAACTTCCCCAACTTCATTCTTGGATGATGACTTTGTCTACTTCTCTGAGAAAGCACTAGCATCCACACCTACCAGCCAACTCCCGTTTGTGTGCATACCTCAGTTTTTCCTCCTATTCTCTGATTCAATTGCCCATTCCTTGTCCAGGGCATGCTCTAGAAACCATCCCCTGTCACTAACATAAGAACATTGTTCCAGCAATTATCCCCCTCTCCAGTGCCAGCTATGTCTTCTTTTGAATGGCTCACAACAATTGGAAAAAGAAAAAGAAAACAAACAAGAACAAATCAAAAATCTATCTTGACCTCTAATCCCACTCTAGTTCTCCCATTTTTCCGCTCTTATTTACAGCAAAAAAATCTCAAAAGTTTATTATACTCGTTTCTCCAATTTTTTGTTCCTCTTTTCTTCTGAACCCATTCCAATAAGGTTCCCTGATTAGTTCCCTTCACTGAAACCTCTCTGATCTATGTCAATAATGATCTTTCTGTTACTAAATCCCATCATCAGTTTAGAGGCCTAATTGTACTTCCCCATCTGCCTCTGAAATCTAAGTTTGTATCACAGCCCCGTCCTCTTTCTGATTTGTTTATCCAAGTCCCTCTTCCATACTCCAGCTGGATCCAATAGGTTTCTTAAATTCAGCGTGTTGAAAAGTGTCCTATTATCTTCTTCCCTAAGCACTAACATGTCCACCCTGTATTCTTTCTCATCCCAGGAAATGGCTCCACCAAAATCTTTCAGAAGCAACAGTAAAAAACCTTCAATTTGTGGTTTATTTTTCTCATACATTACCTACAATCTGTCAACAAATTATCTACCTTAAAAATCAATAGAGAAACAATCCAGTTCTCATTATCTCTACTGTCACCACCCTGGTCAAATATTCCATCATCTCAGACCCTTCTATTAGACCTAGAACATCTAACAGATGTAATCTATTCTCAATACAGAATCCAGAGTGAAACATTTTAAAAATTAAGGCAGACAACCCATTTTTTCTGACTCATCCAGCAATGAAACTGTTAGTGCTGTCCGATTTTTATTAACCCACTCTCGCATTCTAATTTCTTTTTTTTTTTTTGAGACAGAGTCTCACTCTCTTGCCTGGGCTAGAGTGCCATGGCATCAGCCTAGCTCACAGCAACCTCAAACTCCTGGGGTCAAGCGATCCTCCTGTCTCAGCCTCCCACGTAGCTGGGACTACAGGCACATGCCACCATGCCCGGCTAATTTTTTCTATTTTTAGTTGTTTGGCCAATTTCTTTCTATTTTATTTTATTTTTTTAGTAGAGACACAGTCTCGCTCTTGCTCAGGCTGGTCTCAAACTCCTGAGCTCAAACAATCCGCACATCTCGGCCTCCCAGAGTGCTAGGATTACAGGCGTGAGCCACCGCGTCCGGCCGCATTCTAATTTCTTGAAAAGAAGATTCATCATGTCTTATACTTCATGATGATGTGTACCCTACTTGCAGTCCAGTGATGATGGTAATACCATTTATTAAATATCTCCCAAACAGAAAGCACATTACCAATCACATATATTTTTGACTAACTGTCCTAGTTTATTCATGGATAAAACACAGATGATAATATAATTCTCTGCTCAATAGTATGCTCACCTCAAGTTTTAACAATTAGGATACAGACATGGTGTCCATCTCTACAAGGATCACATTGGAAATGAGTTGAACAAAGTTGTGAGTATATCTCTTCTATAGAGAAACTTTCTAAGCATTCTTCTATGTACTACCTTAAATACCTGAAGTTATAATCATGTCCACTGAGATTTGGTCAATCTGCAACCAAGGAAATAGAGGTAAGGAAAAAACTGGTCAAAACAGATGCAAAAGTACTATTCTGGAAACATAATGTAAGTAGAATGTTTTCTAAAGGAGTCATTTATGCATTTGTACATGGTTGTGTTTTTTTGTGTTTGTTGTGTGTGTGTGGGACCTAAAAAGAATTTGAGTCAAAAATATTTCTGTTTTTAGGCTAATGTCTTTCTCATATCCATTATCATTCTGAGACTACGTTGTCTCCATTTTATTTAAATCTAGTTACAATTTTTTTATATTGCTTCAAAGCTGCTTATAAATTAAATAATTAGATACATAGTTACAGTTCACAGTTTAATTTGTTATAATGATGATAGCGACATACCTGTTTGCACACAAAAAAATTTACCTATGACGAAACCACATTACGTTGTCTTGTCAGACATCTTAACTATATATAGTATATCAATATTAATTTATAGAAGGCAATAATTACTGGAAGGAAGGAAGGAAGGAAGGAAGGAAGGAAGGAAGGAAGGAAGGAAAGAAAGAAGAAAGGAAATAATTGCTTAAATTGTAGCCAAATACATCATACTGGATTCATTTTCTTTCTTATCTCACAAACTGTTAACACATACATATTGATGTTATTTCTTCAATGGCACTAAGCATTTTTATCATATTTTATTTTTTAAATTATAAAATATTCCTTCCAGATGTGATTATAGTGCCCTGAAAATATGGAGATACTGATATCTCAGCTCACCTCTTATTTGTACACAGAGCTATGCGTTCCTGCTTTCTGCAGGGCTCCCATTCCCTCATGATTTGCTTTCTGTCTCTCACTCCTCCTTTAGTTTCAGCCCTTCTCTCTTTTATCCTTCTATCATGGACATTTTATCTGCTGTGTCTGTAACTGATAAGAAAGCCGTGGCATTTCATGGACAGGGCCACTTTAATCGCCCTTCAAAGCTAATGGCAGAGTGATGATACTGTGAATTACACTGCTGCCTGTCTTTCTGGACTTTATCCATTTTCTGCAGTGATCTCTGATGAATTCCTGAGCTGCAATGCCAGCTCTAGCTTTCTCTCTTTTTCCTCTCTGTTTTTCTTGTTCTTAATAAGTGATTAAGAAAGTACTGATTGACGCCACTACTGTATTAGTATAATTGCTTCCATAATTAAAATGTATGGCATGACTCTCCCTTGTTAGTTTGAATTGTGACATCTGTGGGTATGTACACACACACACACACACACACACACACACACACACATAAGAGAGAACATAACAAGAACATACAATTCAAGAAGGCACAGTATGACTTAACAGCACTTTTGTTCTCAGAATTATACATATCTTTCTGTTGAATTGTAGCATGTATGCATACTTAAAACACGGCTTATCCTGTGTGTATTCCTAAAATATAGGCAATTTTATAAGATGCATTAACTCAATTTCCTAAGTATGTTAACACCAGTCACTAAAATGCTCTGAGACTCTGAAAGGGTTAATGTATTTTTAAAAAGTGCGTTATTCCTAAAGAGTATTGGTAACTTACAGGCATCTGGGTCAGTTTAACTGTGAAGAAAAACTCACCCAAACAGGGCCTCACTCAATGGCATAACAAACATGTCTCTGTTCTCTATGATGAGGTACAAAAATATCAAAAAATGTGAGATGTTATAAATAACTAAAAAAAAAAGCCAAGGGAGGACATAAGTTGCATTGTACAGACACAAGCCTTAAAATCCAAAAAGACTTGAAGACTCATATAGGAAGTAGCATTAAGGACTGTGTAAACACATGACTGGGATCATATCCCACCTATTCTACTTCTTGCTGAGTGCACTTGGACAACTGCCATCTCTCTGAGTTTAAACTTTCCATCTATAAAATGGAAACATATTAATATCTGATCTATAGGTGATTTGAAATGATTTTTAAGTAAATGTATTGGAGTATAAATCACACTAGATGGTAATAATAAGTATTCAATATAAGGCAGCTTTCATTATTGTTGTTTAACTGTTAATATCTGATATGAAGAAAACACAGTACTTCTACCGAGCACCGAGGGGGAATGATTCCTTATCTTGTAAAACAGATCACCGAAGAATTCTTGCCTAGAGCTTTAAAAAAATTGCTACTTGCAAATAAAATCAATCTGTGTTTTCTACTTCATATTTTTAGCTACAGTTTTAAAAGGACTGTTCAGTTTGTACATGCCTTTTTTTCAGAGAAGAGGGAGGCAGTAAGAAAAGGTGATTGTGAAATTGTCACCTTGACAACAAAAAGAACCAATGGTGAAATAAGCAAAAAGTCATTGCTAATAGTTACTCAGCTCCTACAAGTTTAGCTAAAAACAGTCAATTTTATTAAACTGATCTTATAGTGCTTTTTTTTTGTAGAAAAAAAAAAGATTACCGCTATAGTTATTTACTAGAGGAATATGTAAAAATAAAAGTTTGGCATAATTTTAATTCCATTTTAATGAATTTCAAATTCATCAGCTTATGAATGTGCAATTTTTAATATGACTGAAATTTGACTTTTTTTTACTTTAACATTATAGTACCTAACACATATATCATATTCTATTTGCCAGACACTATGTAAAACAGTTTACTTACTATTAATGCATTTAATCCTCACAACAACCTTATGAAGAAAGTCTTATTATAATCCTTTTTCATATTTGAGAAGATTGAGGCAAGTGAGGTTAATTAGCTTGCCTGAATTTATGTAGCAACTAAGTGACAGAGTTAGAATTTAACCCTGGTAGGCTAGCTTGAGAGTCTAACCTCAAAATCATCCTGTTATTATCAGAGAAATATGTGGAATAACAGAAGGGAAAATGTGTTGGGTCAGGATCTGGGTTATATGGTGGTTCCCCACAATTATATTTCTTCATGTAACATTTTTAACAATTTAAAATAGAGATTCACTGATCAACACCTAAGTGCACATATAAGAAAAACATTTATTGGGTGTCGGGCAGGTGGCGGGGGGAAGGGATGGATATATGTATACATAATGAGTGCTATGCCACCATCTGGGGGATGGACATGCTTGAAGCTCTGACTTGGGGGGAGGGGGACAAGAGCAACATATGTAACTTAAACTTCTGTGCCCCCATAATATGCTGAAATAAAAAAAAAAGAACTGTAGTTCATCTTTGTAAGAAAGAAAAACACATCTATATTATAACAATTTTGTCTTATGAGTTGTCCTACTTGAAGTTATTGATTATGGACACTGGTGGCTATGTCTTAATACTGAAAATTATTCCAGATATCTCATCTTTAAAAATCTTTTTTTCTCCCAGTTAAGAACCTTCTAAATGAGTTTTACAGTTAAAACATTCAACCTTATGTTTTGTTTTATTTTGAAGAATCCTCTCAAATTTAGAAACACTGAAAAGAGGAAAGATATGAGGCCAAGAATGTATATACTCTATATTTTAAAATAATTATCCTGTGTTGTTAATTCAATGGAGTACTAAATCATTTCCTAAAGAATGAAAGATCATTATACTTGATACTTTATTATTTCCAGTTCTATTTATTCGATTCAAACACTAATATGTGATTACTAGCATACAAAACCTTTTCAGTATATCATATACATTTCAGACTTTTTGTTTGATTGATTCGCAATAGGTACCTCAGGAACTTCAACTGGTAATTGTAGTTCATATATAATTTAAGATATTAAACTGTGGCAATTGATTTAAATGAGTTTTGGAATTCACAGAGATGCTAAGTTTTATAGAAGAAATGAAACATTTTATCATTACTATCTATATGACAATTTTTGAAGGTAATCTTGGTTGAGATTTTAATAAAAGCCAAAGCAGGCACATAGAAAAAATTGAAAAGAAAAGTTAGTAAGTAATAAGAATTAAAGTATTAACATTTGCCAGTCTTACTTTTAATAATATGTCTAATATGATTATGAATTAATAATAATAAAAGTTTATATTATTTTTCATTTCCATTGGCATATGTATATATACTCAGTCAATTTAGTAACACGTTATAATTACTACAATGAATGTTACTAATAGATGCATACTGAGATTAAACTTGTATATCTCTATTAAAATTCTATCAATAACTCCTAAATAATGCATTTATTAGGAGTCATGTTACAATATAAATAGTGATTTACAGCATACAATGTGATTAATGACAAAAATGAGCCCTTCAGTATCATTTTGTATGTGTCATTAGCAATTCAGTTCACATTCTTACCTATACAAAGTATCTTAAATGACTTAACAGTTTCTAAAGAGAGCCTATCTCGAGTTATTAATATCTTTATTTAAATGCAGATCTTGCCTTTTCCTTGGGGACTAGTAAAGCTTCCTTCATAATGCTACAAAGAGAAAAGCAAATTTTGAATCTCCTAATATCCACAAAAAACACAGATCTGACTCTGTATCTCCTATGGATATGCAGGTCTCTATATGTCTGGGTAACATTGCCATTATCAAACATTGCTGATAACAGCTGTTTTAGTAAAATATTTAAAAATCCTTAATTTTTTAATCATGATATCACATACTAATCATAAACCTGTAACATCTATCAAAATACTTCAAATATCAAAATACTTTTTTTATTCATTGAGCTTTATTTAGTAGCATTTAAGGAAATTAAATGTAATAACAAATGCATTAAATATGTTAATATAAACTTAAACACAGATAACCTATGAATATTTTTATCATAATGACTACATTTAATCAACCCATAAGTTTAGATTCATTTCTCATTTTGACTTATCTATCTGCATGGACAAACCAGTATGACTCTGGAAACACAGTTCCATGGCATATAGAACATAAATACTGTCCACAAAGAATAAGATGCTTCTTATTTCTCTGGGTTCACACAAATGCTATCTGTTTAGAAGGCATAATTTCAATGGATAAAGGAAAAAAAAAAAAACAAAAAACCTGATAGATTGACTTCTTTCATCTATGTACTGATCTGAAGCAGTATAGAATAGACAGAACTATAACCAATAGTGTAACGTACAGTAGGTGTCCAATAGATATTTGCTGAATTAACATTTTAAAGTTATGTGTAGTCAATATTGCAAAAAGCCTTTACTATTCATTCAAAGTAATATTAAATTAAAAAATCATAAAAATATGACATAAAATGCATATAGCATAATACAAACATATTAATAATTGTTAATAAGTAAAATTTTATTTCAATAGTTTGCTATAATTGTAAAATATAAAACATAAACTTATTGTTTAATATGCATAAACTTTAATGAAATTATTTAAATGGCTGCAGTTGAAAGGTAAATGAAGTTGATATGTCATGACTCGTATCACTGTGTATCACTGGGCCATTGTGTGCTTCTTAGACTGGTAGTCACCACAATCTGCCCTATATCTTTTTTATCCAAATATCAAATTCCAGAGGTCTTAAATTTGGGTTCCTCAAATTAATTGTTCTTAGTACTCATAAATTCTGAGGTGGAGCAGAAAATGTTACTTAGAGTCTCTTTGAGTAAGTTTCATTGTCATCCTAAGAATAATTAAGACTGGGATTATAGTCACAATTTTTTTCCTATGAGTAAAGGTCATTTTAGGACACTGTGTCACAACAGATAGATAAAAAAATATAACCAATCAAATTAGGAAATGTGTGAAGACGTCCAGACTGGTAGAAGAGATGATTCTATAAAAAGGTTAAGGAAAAAAAAAATCACTAAATATAATGAGACGGTTTTTTTGATTATACAAGTGCTATATGGTTACAGCACAGAGAAAAGCATTTGTTGTTGGTTGTAGAGACTATCTAGATACAAGATTAGCAAATATCTGCTAGTTATGCTAAAAGAGACCATATGTACGAAGCACACTTGCTGGCACATAGTAGATGCACAAAATATGTTAATTACCTTCTTACACCCCTGCTGTTACTGTGACTTGAAAATAGCTTTGCAGAAAGTATATGTTCCCTTATAAGAATTTTTATCATGATATTTTACTGCATACTATTCAATTCATAAACAATAACTTAAAACTTCCATGTTCTCATTTGTAATGTGCTATTTATATTCTTATATATAAGAATTCATCCATTCTGAGACCAGCCATTTGGAATTAGCATACTGTTTTGTTCAGCATTCCAATTTTTCATTCATGAATATATTCCTTTTCTCAGTTGTCTTCCCCTCTCTCCCTTACACTATATTTTATCATCTTTATTTTTCCAATGTCCACATGAAGTAGATGAAAGAAAATGTAACAAACATGTATGTAATATGAGTTCCATTTAGTAATGTGACCTCAAAATGGATTCCTGTAAGGAGAGAGTAATACTCAAATCACCAGTGAAGCCATACAGCCGTACACCCAGAAAGGGAGGTTTAAGACTACTATTCACTAACAAATTGTAAACATTTGTTTGACTTGAGTATCATCACAAAGCATTAGGAACCAGATTGCCTTATACTACCTGTTTTCTGTCTATCTCTGAATTCTGCCTCTGATTTTTACTCCAACTGAGCCCCTGTCTCCTGACTTTTTCTGTGCCCTTTATCTTGCATTGTTCTTCAAGTTAACTCTGTTTTTCTACTGTTTTAGTCTTAATGTGCTTCTTTCCCCTTTTAGACTTCAACCCACTCTACTGTGCCACTTTTTTGCTGTGAACTGGGTTCTCTTTACTTAAAGGTCTTCTCAAAACTTTTCTAAGACAAATTCCCTAAAATCATACTTGACCACACTTGTAAGACACCCATATCTTTATAAACCAAAAAATGGTTCATTGTTCAAGTTTTCCTAACGTATCCTACCAGTTTGCTTTTTTCTGTCCATTATTAGGTACAAATACAAAATATCAACACTACTTACCTAAAGTCTCCTCCCCCAAATTGAATTACATTTTTAAAATTACTAAAATATTGTTAAAGTTATACATTAGTTTACACAAATTATTAGAATTTTTTACAGAGATAAGCAAAAGATTATTTTCTTATAAAGACAATTGTTAGCAGAATTACTGTTATATGTGAGACGTTTCAATCTTGTTATTACATTTGATGATGTGCAATCCTAATTAACTATTATATATTCAACTATTATCAGATTAACTAAAAACATTCGGATACATTTAAATAAATGAGAGAGGGGAGAATAAATTCTCAATAGAGGAGATGTGTTATATTTCCAATATTTTATAATATTTCAGTGATATGTCTGTTGCGAAGTGGACATAATGTAGACATCTGACATGCCAATGCTTTAAAGCTCAAGAAATCAGATGCTGGACTCTCTTCCACATCCCCTAAGAAGGCAAATGTCTTCTCCTGAGCTGGTGACATTGTTTTATTATCATAAACAAGGAGTGTCCTCAGGTGACTCATACCCAGGGAAGAAGGTATGATATTAACTTGTTGATACTGATGATGTATCAACCCTCAGCTTGCAAATGAATAGCTCTGCATAAACATTACTTCTTAAGATGCAAAGATCCTTAGTTATGTGTAGTTATGTGTAGTTATGTAGTTAAATAAACAGGTAAAATATTATTATGGATAATTCATTTTTGATAATTGTCCTAAGAGTCATTTTCTAATGTTATGAATTATAGGATAAATAACCCAATAGTTATTTTACTTAAAGAATTAAATAAATCCATTTTAGTTATTTCATAAGAAGGAACACAAACAGGAGGAGAGAGTTCAGTGTGTGTGTGTGTGTGTGTGTGTGTGTGTGTGTGTGTGTGTGTGTTAGAGAGAGAGAAAGAGAGAGAGAGAGAGAAGACAATATGATAAGACCACATTTTATTAGGAAAGTTTCTTTAAAAGCATGTATTCTATACACAGACACAACCTAAAAGGTCTGGTTGTCATTTATAAGCTATATGGCTTAGGAAACTTATTTTCTGAACCTTACCTATAAAATTGAATAGTAATAATACATAATTAAGAGGATAACTGTGAGGATTAAATGGGATAATACACATTCAAGCACTTAACAGCATGTACTTCATAAGCATAAATCTCATTATCAGCTATGATTATGATCTGACTTCCATGGGAATTTATGCTTACCTAAATTATATGAGATTTCAGAAGAACTGTGGGAAAGATATGGATATCAAAGGATTGCAATCCAACAGACATCTTGGGCTTGAATTGTTTCAGACTTACTGGCTATACAGTATCACACAAATTTGCTTTGCCTCTCAGTGTCTTTGTTCCCTCATTTGAAAATCTGAGATAATAATACCTATCTCTGAGGGTGTTTGTGAAGATTAAATGAATTAATATTTAAACACTTATAATACCTGGCATACAATATTTTCTATAAAAGTTTATTATTAGTAATATAAATCACATGCAAATCATACCTGAATCTAAATTCCACTAGGATTAGCTTCGAGAAAAGATAAGGTAATTTAAAAAAAACATTTTATCCATTCTTTTAAACTGCTTAAACTTGGCAATTGAAGGTTTGTGGCAACCCTGTATTAAGCGAGTCTATCGGCGCCATTTTTCCAACAGCAACTGCTCATTTTTTGTCTCTATATCATATTTTGGTCATTCTTACAATATTTCAAATGTTGCTTGTGATTATATTTGTGATCGGTGATCTTTGATCTTACTATTGTAACTGTTTTGGGGCACCAGAAACCATGTTCGTATAAGACAATGAGCTTAACAAATGTGTGTTCTGGCTGCTTCACCCACCTACCATTCCCATCTCTTTCCCTCTCCCAGGGCCTCCCTATTCTCTGAAACGCAAGAACATTGAAATTAGGCTGATAAATAACACTACATGGCCTCTAAGTGTTCAACTGAAAGGAAGAATCACATGTCTCTCGCTTTAAATCAAAAACTGAAAATGAATAAGCTTAGTGAGGAAGATAAGTCAAAAGACAAGATAGACCAAAAGTTAGCCCTCCTGCACCAAACAGTTAGCCAAGTTATAAATGAAAAGAAAACGTTCTTGAAGGAAATTAAAAGTGCTACTTCATTGAACATACAAATGATAAGAAAGCCAAACAGCCTTATTGCTAATATGGAGAAAGTTTTATTGGTTTGAATAGAAGATCAAACCAGCCACAACATTCCCTTAAACCAAAGCCTAACCCAGAAGAAGGCCCTATCTCTCTTTAATTCTATGATGACTGAGAGAGGTGGGAAAGCTGCAGAAGAAAAGTTGGAAGTTAGCGGAGGTTTGTTCATGAGGTTTAAGCAGAGACGCTAGCTTTATAACATAAAACTGCAAGGTGAAGCTGCAAGTGCTGATGTAGAAGCTGCAGTAAGTGATCCAGAAGATCTAATTAAGATAATCGATGAAGATGACTACACTGAACAATGGATTGTCAATGTAGATGAAACAGCCTAACACTGGAAGAACAGGCCATGTAGGATTTGTATAGCTAGAGAGGAGAAGCCAACATCTGGCTTCAAAGCTTCAGATGACAAGCTGATTCTCTTCTTAGAGGCTAATGCAGCTATTGAGTTTAAGTTGAAGTCAGTGCTCATTCAATACTCCGAAAACCCCAGGGCCCTCAAAAATTACACTAAATCTACTGTGCCTGTGCTCTAGAAATGGTACAAAGCCTAGACAACAGCACATCTAGATATCCAATCATTCAAGAGCTATGATGGGGATATACAAGGAGATTAATTCTTTCATGCCTGCTGACAAAACATTTATTCTGTAGCCCATGGATCAATGAGTAAGTTTGACTTTTAAGTCTTATTATTAAAAAAATACTTTTCATAAAGCTATAGCTGCCATAGATAGTGATTCCTCTGATGGATCTGGGCAAAGTACATTGAAAACCTTCCGGAAAGGATTGAGCATTCTAGATGTCATTAAGAACACTTGTAATAGTGAATTGTGCTGCCATAAACATTTGGGTGCAGATGTCTTTATTACAGAATGTCTTTTGCTCTTTGGGGTAGATGCCTAATAGTGCTATTGCTGGATCGAATGGTATTTCTATTTTTAGCTCTTTGCAGTATCTCCAAATTCTTTTCCATAGAGATTGCACTAATCTGTAGTCCCATCAGCAGTGTAAGAGTGTTCGTGTGGAAACAACCCAAGTGCCCGTCAATCCATGAGTGGATTACTAAAATTTGGCATATGTTTACAATGGAATATTACTCAATTATAAGAAATGACAGTGATCTACCACCTCTTATATTTTACTGGATAGAGCTTGAGCCCATCCTCTGAAGTGAGGTATCACAAGAACGGAAGAATAGGCTCCACATGTACTCGCCATCAAATTGGCACTAACTGATTAACACTATGGTGCTCACATGGTAGTAATATTCTCCAGGGATTAGGGGGTTGTGGGTGTAAACTCATGACTAATGGA